>SNQJ01S0088553.1:20995-31950 GCA_010110895.2 Picea sitchensis
AAGCAGTACTAGATTGTTATACAAAGATACTTAGCTATAACGATAATTTTGGCACTGTTAGAACAGCCCAAGGCATACCAAAACCTGTGTCAGTCAGACAAGTTTTAGCGATGCAATTCAAGAAATGTATTAGAAAGGGATGTCAAGTTTACGCCGTCCAAGTAACGAATCTATTAGAAAAATAAGATAATCCCAAGTTAGAAGACTTTGTTGTCCTACGTGAATTCAGAGACATGTTTGTTGATGAGATACCAGAATTGCCTCCTAGGAGAGAAATAGATTTCTCCATAGATTTACTACCCGGATCAGCCCCTATCTCAAAAGCACCCTACCGAATGAGTCTACCAGAACTGACAGAATTAAAAATACAATTACAGGAATTGTTGGATAAAGAGTATATCAGACCAAGTGTCTCGCCATGGGGAGCACCGGTCCTCTTTGTGAAAAAGAAAGATGGTACTCTAAGACTATGTATCGATTATAGGCAACTGAACAAAGTAACCATTAAGAACAAATACCCCTTACCCAGGATAAATGATTTATTCGATCAAGTTGGGGGGGCCAAGATCTTCTCAAAATTAGATTTACAATCCGGTTATCATCAAGTTAGGATAAAGGACCAGGACATAAACAAAACAACGTTTCGAATAAGACACAGACACTACGAGTTTGTAGTCATACCTTTCGGACTCACTAATGCACTAGCGACATTTATGTGCTTAATGAATAGCATTTTTAGCCAGTACTTAGACAAGTTCGTAGTAGTATTTATCAACGATATTCTGGTCTATTCTAAAATGGATGAGGAACATGATGAACACTTACGAATAGTTCTGCAAACACTAAGAAAACACAAACTATATGCAAAATTCGACAAATGTGATTTCTATCAAAAGGAAATACAATATTTAGGACATGTCATTTCTTCAGAAGGTATTGTCGTAGACCCAGAAAAGATAAAATCCATTATGGAGTGGCCAGTGCCTAAAGATGTGGCAAATATCCGGTCATTCATGGGAATCATTGGATATTGTCGCAGATGTATAGAAGGGTTCTCCAAGATAGCCTACCCTATCACGTCACTACAAAAGAAACGGACCAAGTTTAACTGGTCGCAAAAGTGTCAAGACAGTTTTAACAAGCTAAAAGAATTATTGACATCGGTGCCCATCTTAAAGGTAGCAGACCCAGATAAAGACTTCACAGTATGCGTTGATGCAAGTAAAGAGGGGCTAGGCGGTGTTCTAACTCGGGAAGGGCACGCGATTTGTTATGAATCCCGAAAATTAAAGGAACACGAGCGAAATTATGTCACTCATGGATTAGAATTGGCAGCAGTAATACATGCCTTAAAAATGTGGCGACACTATATCATGGGCAAAAAATTCTTACTATTGACAGATAATAGCGGAGTGAAATATTTGTTTAACCAACCAGACCTTAATGCGAGACAAGCAAGGTGGCTAGCCTTTTTGAGCGAATTTGACTTCGAAGTCAAACATATCAAGGGTAAGGAAAATAAAGTAGCAGATGCTTTAAGCCACATAATCCATGGGTTATTTGAGATAAATATCAATAGAGCAGAAAGTGATCTGGAACAAAGATTAAGAACAATAGGGGTTAATGACGAAAATTACACTAAGATGATGGGAGAATTGAAAAATAGTGTCACAAACTCAGATGAACCAGATATAAGTATCGACAAGGAGGGACTATTAAGATTTAAAAACAGACTTTACGTAGCAGATTCAACAAAGCTAAAATTAACTATTTTAGACGAAGTGCATAAGAAACCATACTCTAGCCATCCAGGTTACCACAAAACAATAACAACACTCAGAAAACTATTTTACTGGCCTAATATGAAGGGCAAAACAACAGAGTACTTGGCTAGGTGCCAAGATTACCAGCAGGTTAAGGCTGAACACCAGCATCTAGCCGGCCTATTATAGCCATTACCAGTACCAGAATGGAAATGGGAGACCATATCGCTGGAATTTATAACGAGTTTGCCTAAAACTCAGAAACAGAATGATTCAATCATGGTTGTAATCGATAAACTTAGTAAGTCTACACACTTTATTCCTGTAAAGTCTACTTTTAAAGCTATTAATATTGCTGAAATATTCATGAAAGAAATTTTTAGACTGCATGGTATTCCTAAAATGGTGATTTCAGATAGAGACATAAAATTCACATCCGCTTTTTGGAAGGAATTGTTTGCAGGGCTAAATACTAATTTGAATTTCAATACGATTTATCATCCACAAACAGATGGACAGACCGAAAGGACAAATCAAATCATAGAGGATATGCTCCGCATGTATGTAAGAACAAAACCGAACAAGTGGGAAGACTACCTACACTTGGTAGAATTTGTATATAACAATGGGTACCAAACTTCGGCTAAGTTGAGCCCTTTCGAAATATTGTACGGCAGAAGGTGTACAACTCCAATTAGCTAGGATAACCCGGATGACAGACTCATGGTTGGACCAGAGATGCTCCAAGAAATGGAGAACATGGTAAAGAAAGTACAACAGAACTTGAAAGAAGCACAGGACAGACAAAAGAGCTATGCAGATTAGAAAAGAAGACACTCGGAATTTCAAATGGGAGACCATGTTTATTTGAAGGTCAAAGCCCGAAAAAGCTCGTTGAAGTTAGGGAACTGTGTCAAGCTGGCACCCAGGTTTTGTGGGCCCTTCGAGATACTAGCTCGAATTGGACCCATAGCATATAAGTTTGCACTTCCAGCTAATCTAAGAATTCATAATGTATTTCATGTTTCTTTGTTGAAAAAGTATATTCATGACCCCACTCATATGATTGATTGGAACTTGGTGCAGGTGGAACCCAAGGGCGAGTTCCAGGTGGAACCCCTACGCATTCTAGACCAGAGAGAAATAGCACTTCGGAACAGAGTCGTCGCTCAGGTAAAGGTGCAATGGAAGCACTTTAGCCCTGAGGAGGCCACTTGGGAATTGGAGGGAGATTTGCATAAATCTCATCCAATCCTGTTCCAGGAAAGGAACGAACACTGAGGACAGTGTTTTACTGAAGGGGGAAAGGATGTGACATCCCCCAAAAATAAAATATTTCTTATTTTGTGTGCTGGAAATTTATTTCCGTTTTAGGCAAATTCGAATCTGGAATTATTTTTCCATTTATGGCAATTCCGAATTTAGAATTTAATAATTGTATTTAATTATTGTGACTGTTGGGCAGAGTTTTGTTTGGACTCAACTAACTATTTGACTATGACACTTGTATCACAACAGAACATTTTATATTAACTGTAGGAAGACAAATGGAACAACCATGTTAAAAATCAGCTGACCATGACTCCATGAGTGGGGAACAAGTTGGAACTGCCTCTGGGCTGATGATTACAAGTGGAAAATTAGAGATTTGGCCACTGGCAGCCCCTAAAAATCAGGGATTAAGAAAGCTGCAAAAATCCCCAAAGGAGGGAAAAGACCTGGGCAAGAAAATATATATATAGCATATGCAAGGAGGCAGGATGTTGCCAAGTATGCTGGGAAAGGATTCTTGAGCTCTCTTGCTGTTATGAACACTGCGGATTGAGTGTGAGGCAAGAGGAGTCTGTTGAAACAGAATCGCCTTGTTGTTATGAACACTATTGAGTAAGTGTGACGCAAGGGGATAACTGTTGGAATTGAAGGACATAGCTGAGGAGGAGTTTCCTAGTTCGCCCTCATGGATTCATGGTCAGGCTAGGGGGTGAATCGTGCAAGTGATTTTGGCTCCCCTATTCTACGGTTGGGAGGAACGTGGTTGTTCCCTTTGTCTTCCCACGGATTGGATTCAGATATGTTGAACTACCCCCTCTCTATTATGAATGACTATGTTTTTATTTCGATGTCTTATTAAATCTGAAATGGAATGATGTCCACTTTCTGTCTGAGTGGTTTTTCTGAGGCATTGTATTGATTAAATTGGAACTGTAACGTTTTTTTTTTGTTTTTTTTTTTCATTTTTGTTTGTTATGGGGAATATATGTGAAGAACATCTGTAATTATATTTCTATGGAAAGAGGGGATTAACGACAAAGAGGCAGATCCTCTCTGTAGATAAACCCCCAGGAAACCAAAACTCAGATCCCTCGGAACATCGTTATTAATGACCAATCTCTGATGGAATGATATTCTTAACTATGTATTTACTAGATGCACAGATCTAGCACTATTTACATGTAATACAATGATTAAAAGCGACTCTAAGTAAATACAATAGAGATTACCCTATACAGAAAAATGTTATCGTATTTTACCCCTTATGCAGAGTATAAGCGTATAAAGCTCTTTAGTTAAACCTTTGGAATCCTGTTAGGTAAATGGATATTGAATCCTTCCACGCCTACTGTCTCACAGAACGAAAGTGAGGACACCTGTAAAGGACCAAATTTTGGAAATTGAAGGGATCTGGAAAACCCCTTTGTTTTATCAAATGTTGAACAATCTTGAGAGTTGACGTCTATCAAAAGAATTCCTTTTTCATTATGCCTTCCTTGTTTTGTTTAAACAATGTTCCTTTTCCACAGTTAAGTTTTATGACGAATTTAAGAAAATTTCGTAACCCCGAACCTGCTAATCCTTTTACCTTTCTTTCGTATTTTGGGAGTTGTTGCAGGATGGGTTTGGGCAGTGGAAACCCCGAGTTCCGAAATCTCGAAATACGGGTCCCACCTTTACCTTTTCGGGACTTCGGGAAATGTCTTGTGCTATTGTTTGACATTTGAAACCCCAAAACCCCGAGTTTCGAAATCCTGAAATACGAGTCCCACCTTTACCTTTTCGGAACTTCGGGAAATGTCTTGTGTTGTTGTTTGACATTTGAAACCCCGAGTCCCGAAATCCCGAAATACGGGTCCCACCTTTACCTTTTCGGAACTTCGGGAAATGTCTTGTGCTATTGTTTGACATTTGAAACCCCAAAACCCCAAGTTCTGAAATCCCGAAAATACAGGTTCCACCTTTACCTTTTTGGAACTTCGGGAAATATCTTGTGCTATTGTTTGACATTTGAAACCCTAAAACCCCAAGTTTCGAAAATCCTGAAATACGGGTCCCACCTTTACCTTTTCGGAACTTCGGGAAAAGTTTTTCACTGTTGTTTGACATTTGAAATCCCGAAACCTCGAGTTTTGAAATCCCGAAATACGGGTCCCACCTTTACCTTTTCGAAACTTCGGGAAATATCTTGCGCTATTGTTTGACATTTGAAACCTCGAAACCCCAAGTTCTGAAATCCTGAAATACGAGTCCCACCTTTACCTTTTCAGAACTTCGGGAAATGTTTTGCGTTATTGTTTGACATTTGAAACCCCAAAACCTTGAATTCCGAAATCCCGAGATACGGATCTCGCCTTACACTTTTTGCGATTTCGGGAATTGTTGTGTATTGACGATTGACTGTTGTACTCACGAAATCCCGAAGTGTTGGTCGCTTCTCGCGATTTCAGGAGTGGTTGTGTGTTTATATTGACTGTTGAACTCGCGAAATCCCGACATGTTGGTCACTTTTCGTGACTTCGGGAGTTGTGTGTTGATTTGGTGAATCTTCCTCTCGATTAGAAGTATGGAAGTAACAGACCTGTTATAGCTAAATCTGTGCTGGTGTTATAGACATCATCAAATAAGAAAAATATTGGAATTTTTTACAAGATTTTAAATAACAGTGAAGGGAGGAGTATACATTATTGTACCATCGAGCAGGAAGTTTAAGTTGCATAGTAAAGACTATCAACGACAGTAAGGTCTCTAACAAAACTTTCATACTCAATCTTTATAACAAAAAACCTACTTGCTTGAAGTCTCAGAACTTTCATGGATAAATGTACAAACAATTTTTTTTTTTTTTATGGTGATTTTTGAGGTACATTACAACAACCAACTAATATGCTTGAAAGATAAATGAAAATGTGCTTAAACCCCAAAGCAAAATAGATAGCAACTATGAGCAAGATTATCAAAATGAGTCACAATGCCTCCATGGGCCTAAACTAGCATAGATTACTCCATTACTTAAGATAAACCATCATTGAGCATAAAAAATGAAAGCAACCATAACTAGTCTAGCCTTACGATTTTGGGGATTGGCAAAGCCAAGCACACTCCAAGGTGTAGGCAAACAAGATAAAATAAAATGCTTGTAAATTAAATTAAGCTAAAACAAACCTCAAACAATGGCACAAGATGGAAGCAAGTCTTCCTTTGTTGTGCCAAGGTAGGTTGAAAGAAACTAAACTAATTATAGCAAATAAAATTGCAGCAAGTAAAGCCTTACGATTTAGGATGGTTGGAAAAGCTAAGCACTTTCCTAGGTGTAGGCAAAGAAACTAAAAAAATGCAGAAAATTAATTTTAGGAGAAGTGCAAGCCCTTGGTTACTCTTTGGGAGCTTGCTTACTATGAGAATAGAAGAGAGAAGTATTGGGTAAGTATGCACCCCAACGTAGGAGGTTGTTGTTGATGTTTTAAGGCCCCAAATGGGTTGTTCCTTCTCGTTTTCTGTCAAAGACCTGCAAAAACCAACAAGTAAAACTTGTTGAAAAACTGCAGAAAATGACTAAAAACTCTGCAGAAAACTTTTGTTAATATGCAATAGAAATTCTAAATGAAATATAGCAGTATTTCTAATCGATTTTGATCTACTTCAACATACAAATCTACCCATAAACTCGGATATTAGAACAGAATAGCAGAACCGAAACTATAAAAGGAATAAGATATATGTGAAATGGACAACTTCCAAATCTGAAGTTGTTCATTCTCAACCCTTAGCAACCTGCAAGCATATGAGACTAAGATACAAGACAAAGAAGGAGGTAAGTAGATCCCAAAACATCCACAAAATACTTTGAAGAAGAAAGGAAACTACTATACTAAGATCTCGAGCAATACTACTGTAGATCTATCCAAGAAAAGTACTTTGTTTGGATCTCCTACTCTTAATTTAGAAGCTAAAAACTCAAAGAAAACACAATAACAAGTCACCTCCAATAAGATCCAAATCCAAGCATCAAGAATACTCCAAATGCCAATGGTTTCCTCCAAGATTCTTCTATTACGAGCAAGCTTGAGCAAATACTTGCTACAAGCTTGAGAAAAGAGAGAGCAATATGGGAGAGAGAGAAGAGTGGGAGAGATTTTGGTATAGTAACAATACATTGAGAATAGATGTGAAATGAGGGTGAGAGGGTCTTTATTTATACTTGGGAAGGCAAAGTTGCCCCTCTTAGATCTTTTACAAGTGTTAAAACAAGAACAAGAGTGATCATCTCTAGGAGGGGGGCGCAACTTTAGGGTTAGGGTTTTGGATTGATGAGATGGCAAGAGGTGGCAAGAAAATGTTTGGTCAAGGAGGTGAGGTGGAGGCTCTAGGGAGGCACACTAGGGGAGAGAGGGTCTCACTCCTTTAATTTTTGTTTTTTCTATAGTTTGCTCAAGGAGGGGGGTGCAACTTCCCTAGGGGGAACAACTTGACTTGATGGTGGATAGGTAAGAAAGGGTTATGACGGTGAGAAAAGGATTAGGAAAGTCTATTCTAAGGTTTATGCATCATCTCCCACCTTCTCTCCAACCATTTAACTCAAAATTACAAAATTGACATTTTGACTATGTCAAGATTAGCAATTAAATTGTTGTTTTGGACTGACTAAGACTCCTCATGGACGAACACCTAGCAAAAAATTTCCAATTGAGCTGAAACTTAGTCCAATGGTGTAGGGGGTCTCATTCCATTTATTTTGAGCACAAATGCTCCTATCAAAAGCTCAAGGACCTAGTTTTTACATTTTTCATCAAAAATTAATTAAAATTACCAATACTTAGGTAATTTTTAAAAATAAAAAATAAACCTATCCAGACTTGACGAAATTCCGCAAATATTTAGGAGATGTCTTCCATGGTCATTTACAATATTCTTAGACACTAGCTACCAGAGGGCTAGACCGTTAGAACCCCTTTCACCACTTTGGAGGAATTATTTGTGGGAGTGAAAAACTCAAGGGAAATTAATAAGGTTGGTTAAGCCAAATTAATAACCTGAGGAAAAAAAACACTCAGTGAAAGGGACTCCTCTAATGATGAATTCCTAAGGCAACTAACCTAACTATGATCCATGCAGACTCATTACATTATTATCCCATGCAGGGGAACGAAAATTCCATTACAAAAAGAATTGTTGAAGGCCAAAATTTCCTTGTAGAACCAGTAAGTCTCTGACTTGGTAGCACCTGATGGTGCATATCTTCATGGTACATGGAGTTGACCTCCTAGTTGAAATAGGTGGTCAATAGCCCCGAGGTCCCCCTTCTAGTAGTGAAGATGGGTTTTAGTTTCCAAAATATTCCCAACACTTTGATATTTTGTAATGCAATATATTTTTGTAGTGGAGATGTGCGCCCTAATCCAGCGCCAACATGTGTTTTCCATGTCTTTATCATATGTGTGGATCTAGATGGTTTGTGATCTACTTGTGGGCATGTCTCATCTTTCTCAAGCCCATGGAAGTGTGTGCCCTCACTAAAGAGGATCCACAAAGGTTGAGTAACGTATTGGCACATGGCATTCAACTTGACCAGTGCACCTCACACTGAGATGGAATATTTGAGTTGCATTGTGTTCTAAAGTAAGCTTTCTCCATGTTGACTTGCACACCTAGAAATGTTCTATGCTAAGAATGTCACCTTTTTTTACTTTTCTCTCAAAGCATTCAAGCTTTCTATGTTGGGAAAAGCGGCTTTATTGGGACTCTACTTGGATGCTTTACTTGGAGATTTCATTTTCTATCCTTGACATGGTTTTCCCCTTTTGTCTTATCTTCTCTAAGTGGAGTACATTTCTTAAGAAGGTTTCTAAGCCTCTTTTTTGGTTTTTCTTTTCTATTATGGACTATAAATTGGTACATTCTCCTTGACATTATCCCATTGAATTCTCGACCATGCATGCAAGTTATTCTAAGCAACTTTCAATGTTTTTGCAAGGGGTGATTATAATGAACATAAATATATAAATAGACATTAAATAATAAAAATAATATTAATATTAATTAGAATAACCAATAGACATAACCTAGCTAAGGGATGTGCCCTAACTAAAGGACATGATCATTCACCATTGTGACTAGTCAATGCATATAAGTATACCATCACATGGCTCTATATCAATCACTTATCAATCTCATGTTTTTTTCATTATATTTATATTTATTATCTTTTATGAATTTCAACTCTTTATCCTTCTTTTGTTGGATATTTAGTTAATGAACTATCATTCATTACATATCATAGCCATGCCCAATCTCAGCCTTTGGCCACACCTTTTATCAATCAAGTTTGATCCCTACATTTGCCACATTTTTTATCAAACCCAGCCTTTGGCCACTCATTTTATCAAAGTTTCTCTAATCCTTGGATCTTTGACCACAAGCCATCCTTTTACCATTTTAAGTAAAGAGATTTCGTTGAAGAAACAATTATGTTGTTGGCAATGATCATAACAAAGATTAATAAGCTAACTGTGAAAGAATCTTGATTCAAACGATTACCGAAGATTGGACAAATTAGATAAAAAAAAATAAGTGAACAAATGAGTAAAAGTCATCCAGAAATATCCGTGTTCATTGCATAATATCCAAAGCGATGATAGTCCATCGACAAGCCATAAAAGTCAATGTTAAACCACTGGATAAACCATTGGAAACCACCAAGAAGAGACGTCTATCTAATAACACTAGGATTGTCAAAAATATATTTACAATTGCCCCTATTTCTAGGAAATTATAATGGAGAATTGGGTTAAAGTCGTGATTGTTTCAACAGTGAGAGTTGTTATGGTCTAGTTACATGTAATCCTCAGACTTTATACCGTAAATTATTTATAACCATCAAAAAGACAAATTGCTAAGGGAAATTTTTATATTGACTATAAAAAGATTAGAACACTCTTTAATTCCCAATTCAAATTATATGGAAGGAAAAGTGCATTTTGAAATTTATAAATACTAAAAAGGATAACAAGTTATACGGTAGTATATTAAAGCTATATACAACGATATAAAAGATAAAAGAAGGATTTATAACTTTTTAAAGACCCTTAAGTTTCAAAAGACAAAGTGTTAAAGTAGAAGCCAACTCGAGAAGGGTATTGAAGGTTTACCAAAACCAAAGTCTTAAATTGAATTTAAAAAATTATTTAAGAGAAGTGTTAAGGCATGCTAAGGAAGTCTTGAAGAATGAAAAGGAAATTATTGAAGCACACAATTTTTATGGGATTTTTGTTTCGTGTACCTACTAATTATATAAAAAAAATAAGTCAAGAAATAAGAAGTTGCAAACTATGAATTTTATAAAGAAGTCTAGCACTTTTAGACTAAATGTTATTTTTGTGGAATGGAGTTTGAGTATTTGATAACCTCTAAAAATTACAATCGCTTTTGTCCAGTGTGTAGGAAATTACTTATTGTAAAATAATATAAAGGTAACGCACAAATGCATAAATTTTGTCACAAGTTAAAAAATTAGAGAATGAACTAGCAAAACATCAACAAAAGGAGAAGGTATTGAAGGACGAAATAGCTAAACATCAACAAAGAGAGAAAGTATTACAATAAAAATAAAAATATGTCAAGAATATATTTGACAAGGAATTACTAAAAAAATATGAAGAAATTTCTTGCCTAAAATATCATAGTCAAAAACTACTTGCACAAATCAAGTAGTCAAAGGATAAGAAGCGATGTGATCATACATTAAAACAGGAGAATCAAAATCTCGAGAAGAAATTCAACAATAACCTAATAGAAAAAGGTGATATTTTTTTTTATCCAAGGAACCTCAATCAAAGGTTGCTTAAACAAATCAAAAGGTTAAAAGATGAGAAGCTAGAAAATCAAAATCTTAAAAATAAATTCAACAAGTTAGAAAATAAC
>SNQJ01S0088554.1:7098-33481 GCA_010110895.2 Picea sitchensis
TTTGTCACCTGAAATGAAGATTCTTTTAGGATGGGCATGGAGAAGATACCAAGTAGGAAATATTGTACATATGATTGATCTGCTAGTATTAATTGAATCATGCGATGAGGAACACACCTTGAGATGCATTCAGGTTGCTCTTTTGTGTACACAAGGCGATGCATAACTTCGTCCACCGATGTCTACAACAACTTTGATGCTTTCATGTCATTCTTCCACGTTATCGAGCTTTGTTGCAACATTGGAGGCTATAGGGATCGCGGCTAGGTTTTGACCAAAGGGTAGGTACACACAACTTGCATTGGAGAAAGAAAGCCAGGAAAATGAGTGTGTGCAAGAGGATGTGGTGCATGGAGGACTATGCAAAGAAGGCAATCCTTGTTGTGTTGGGAGTAGATGGTCTTATGCCACAGACGGAGGAGCGCATCCTGTTGGCCAAGCAGGTTGGTGTGCCCAACATGGTGGTGTTCTTGAACAAGCATGATCAGTTTGATGATGATGAGTTGCTTTAGTTAGCTAAGCTTGAGGTAAGGGAGCTTTTGAGTTCTTATGATTTTTCAAAGGGACGATGGGCCGATTGTTTTGGGGTCATCACTCCTAGCGCTGGAGGCCCTGATGGAAAATATCAAGCAAGGTGAAGATCGTGCAAGGTGAAGATCGTGGTGGACATTCCTGTGGAAACATTGTGGTCAAGTAATGAACAAGAGAAGTGTTGGGTAACTAGCAACAATCGTTGTGATGGTAATGGTAAAAATTACCGTGTGAACATTTAATTTATTTTTTTGAGTTGTAAATTAAATTTTGCAATGAATTGGGCATATGGCTATAAGACCTCATTTAGGCATGTGTACCCCTGGTATCTCGCCAGTAAAGTCTAGATGTAGACTTAGGTGATAGGGGGTGCGTTTTTCGGGTTCATGTTTGTTTCCCGTGTTTTGGTGTTCATGATATTGCATGTAGTGAAGCCTACTTAAAGGCTAGTTGTAACTCAATTAAAAATCGGTCTGAAGGTGAGCGATGAACGCTTATTTGGTCGCCATGGCGATTTGGTCAAGGAAAATTTCTTGTCAAAGTGGAGCACAAAGACTCCATAGAAAGGTGCTTGGAGGTGAGCTTGTGTCGAGCTTACTTGGATGGCTTCATCTATTTTTTGGCGAAGGTCTCAAATACAATGTTCAAGGTGGAGCACTAAAGGTGCTCAGGATCGCAACAAAAGAGTTGTTTGCAAGCTCAAGAATTCATTGTATGTCCTGAAGAGTGCACACAGGAAATTGTACAAGATGTTGATTCCTTCATAGTGAGCTGAGATTTTAAAGAAGTGGGAATAACTATGGTATTCACTATCTTGGTGTTTAAGTGGTTGACGATATTCTTGTAGGAAGAACAAGCATAGTTAAGATCAACAAGTTGGATGAGTTGGACAAGACGTTTGAAATGAAGGATCTACAAGATGCAAAACAAATCTTGGGCATGGAGATACATGGAGACGAGGAAAATGATAAGAGAAGGATACTGATGAGATTCATTATGATCATTGTGGGACTGGTAAATGTCTCTTTAATTTTCATTGTAATCTTTCTTCAAGACGGTGTCCTGGTTATAAGGAAGAAGGAGGGTATGTCTCATGAATAGTATGCTAAAAGTAAGTATATGTTTGCAATAAGAAGATCAAATATGTCACTTGCAGGGAGTTGTCAGTGTTCACATGATAAATCCAGGTGGAATAGTGGTGCTTCAGTCTTTTGAAAGCAATAATATCACCTATCTTTAGATTGCAAGAAGGTGATGAATGGACAATGGCATGATATCAAGTAAATTGTTGTCAAGATGGAGATTGTTGGAATATGAAAATTATTTGACCAAATTGGTCTAGTTGGTTCCGGTTGTTTCCAAAAACATCTATTCTTGATTTGTTTTAGTTAAAACCACTTAGTAAGAATATGGAAACATTTATTTCATTTAGTTTCATGTAACTAAAGGAGAAATGGCTTAAATATGTAGCATGTAGAGGCAAATATTGAGAAAAGGGCTTCAAGCCCTCTCCTGGGCTGTCCGGTTGCCTATCGTTGTTGTAATATCCTAGTTCTTTCTTCTAATTGAATGATTCTGTCATTGTCCCGTGGATGTTTCCCTCATAAGGTGAAGGAGGGTTTTACCATGTAAAATATTTGTCTTCTGTGTGATTGATGGATGTGTGTTTGTCTCTTTGATGTCTACATTCTCTACTGCATATGTGTGATCTCTGTGGGTGTTCCAGGCCCAACAAACTGCACATTGATATTCTTCTTTTGTGGTCAAAAGTGAGACCAGCTTCTACTTCTTAAAAGGTTATACTATGGGTGTAAATCTAAGATGAAACACATAGCCTAATGTAGACTTTAGGCTATCACCATCTCCAAGCCGATCCAAATTGGTGTGGCTAGATAATTAGTTCTTAGTACTGCAATATTTTATACCAACCTAATAATTTCCCTTGACATAATGAACAATCCTCTCTCTGTGTTTCAAGTGTCTCCCTTGTAGACCCTACATGAACCGAGAGACAACACTTACAATGAATGAAATATCAGGGTGACTACGAGCTAAATAAATAAGGAAACCACCATTCTACCTAGAGAGAGTAATGTTAAGTTTGGAAGAAACACACTCTTTAGTTAGCTTCACTCTCGACTAATAAGGTTCAATACTATTGGCACAAAATTTTTTGGGTAAAGATCGTGCGTGCACACAAACAAAGTTATGTGCACTCCAACAATTGCACAATATATGACATGAGGTTCATACACCAATACATATTTTTCCAATGCATGTCAGTTCGAGTTTTGCCAATGCATGCTAGAAGTTAAGAAGACACTGCATGCATGCCATAATCAAGAAAATCATCTTTGGGAAATCTTCCCGAATGATTACTTCAGGAAACATGAGAGATCGTGGATGATCCAGGATCTTTTCATTGGGTGACTTATACAGAATTGCATTAAATGAGCATAAATTAAAGTGCACCATTAAAGAAGGAAAAAATCAATAACGAAAAGACATAAGCATCAAATCTGAATACAAAAAACTTGATAACGAAGTTCGTCCCTGGTGGACTACGTCTTTGGGTCTTTCTCTCAAATGGGTAGGCTTTTCATTAAATCAACAAAAGGATTTGGAAAAATACATAAGTATACCTCATTCTGAAATCAAGCTGCAGAAATAATACTCAAATCAGAAAACTGACAACACAATTGAATTCATGGCGTCGAATTACCCATAATTGACTCTCCATCCCTCCATCTGATTCTGGAACTCCCAGCCTCAAGAATAAATTTGTCTCGGTTTTTGTGCACCTGCAACCTGTAATTAATTCTTCTGTACTTTCCTCGAACTATGTGCCCTAGCCATACCACACATGCGCCTCCTCTCTGCGATCGATAGATTCAACTTTTAAGTAAAAAAAATGGTGTTCATTACAATGTATGGGTTGTTGGCCCATTAGTTATTGCGTGAGTTTTAAGGCATAGTGTGGGGAGGAGGTCCCGGGGCCAAACTCGCGGGCCTCCCCCTTTTGGATTTATAGTTGAAACAATATATATATATATATATATATATATGTAATGTTTGTTTCACCAACTTGGAAAAGGTTTTATCGAAAGCTTTGTCGAATAGTCATGTGGTCAGATTTGGTGGACATGCCAACCCATATTTTTTTTTCAAAATTTGGATACAGGATATCATTGGGAATTTTTCCACTGCCATGTGGCAGACCCTGATTGGGCCAAGTGGCAGCCTCCCATTCGGCCATGTCATTCACTGCTCTATCAGCGTGCCATGTCATCGTATGGATGCCACGTCACCACCAACTCGCCATGACATGTCATCATTCCATGCCATCATGCCACGTTTGTGCCACATCACTATACAGACTGTACAAACTACCATGTCAAAAAATCCTATTGGTCCACGAATTGGTCCAGAAGTGCCAAATATAGGTGACACATGACAACCTCTAGTGCTTCCACATCACCATGCGGACATCATCATGACACGTGTCACCTCCTTCACCTTCCACGTGTGTTGTATGGATGCTGACATCATCTTTATGGATGTTGACATCAACAGTACAGATGCTGACTCATCCCCCTGTTGACTGGTCTAAGTTGACCAAACTTTAACCATGAATATCTTTCGATCCATAAATTTGTTTTACGAGTCGTCTGCGCCATTAGAAATCTTGTGACATGCTCTTCGAGATAATGTAATTTTCACTGAGTTTTGAGAACTTTGAATCTTTTCCCTTTCTCTATCTGTTGAGGCCATTCTGAGCATCCTGATTTTCTTTTGCGAGTTCTAAGTTGTTCTTAGCCTTCTCTGGATCCTTTTTCGATAACACCTTCTCACTGAGATATTTTTGGACCACCAAAATATTTCATCAATCAATATATAAGTGAGGGAATACTCCTCTCACTTTGTCCTTCTCTATCCACTTTGTCTTGCTTGGATGTGTGCCCTTTAATCCTACTCAAAGATAATCAACATCACCCCTGCGTAAAGTCCTCGTCCTTCTTTCGAGGATTATATATTCATTTAACAAATCCAAGTACTCAGGAGAAAACTAATCGGCTGAAGGTGTTGAAAATTTCTCATCCTGATCCATGATCATGGGAGGGTCAAAAAGTTTCAAGTTCTCTACATTTACAACTGAGTAAATCTACATATAAGGTGGAATATCTAAACAAAAAGCATTGGTACCACTTTTCTCCAAGATAGTGAAGGGTCCATAACGAATGGGTTTGAGTTTCATTCCTTCGCCCTTCAGTCTCTCCTTATTGATGTGAAGCCATACCCGGTCTCTAATCTGGAATTGATCATCAACCCTGTGCTTGTCCTTCCGATCTTTATACTTTGCTTGAATTTTCTCTAACTGTTCCTTGACTTCCTGGTGCACTTGTTGGATCCTCTGGATGAACTCGCAGGATTTGTCCTCCATTCTTTCTTCATTTGCATCGACATCTCTCCCATACATCAATTCCAAAGGAACCTTAGGTAGGTACCGGAAGCATGTCTCAAAAGGTGAACAATGAATGGAGGAATGTAAGGCTTGGTTGTAAGCATGTTGTACATAGGGTATATGTTCATCCCATAACTTGGGATGCTTGCTGTAGTAGCCTCAAAGAAAAAGTACCACTTTTTAGTTTACCACCTTTGTCTGTCCGTCAGTCTTTGGATGGAAAGCAATGCTCCTCTTCAATTTGGTGTCCATCATTCACCACAAGCTTGTCCAAAAATCCCCAAGGAATCGAGTATCGCGATCCAAGATAATGGATGCAGGTAACCTAAAGTGAGCCCAAACATACTGAAAGAAGAGATTAGCAGTCTGCTCAATAACGATCTTATTTTTACATGGCATCAAGATACACATATTTCTGAACCTATCCACTACAACATATAAGTAGTCATGACCCCCTTTTGACATTGGTAAACCCCCTACAAAATCCATGGAGATACTTTCCCATGGATGGGATGGAACAAGAAGTGGTGAGTGTAGCCCCAATTTTCTATTATTGGGCTTACAAGTACAACACATCACACACACCTTTACATATTAAGTTACAATTGCTTTCATTTGAGGCTAGTAACAAAACCTCTGCAAATGAGCCATAGTTTTTCCTACCCCAAAATGCCCAGACACAAGAGAAGTGTGAGCTTCTCATATTACATGGGCTCGTTCACTTGTAGGAATACATATCTTTCCAAGATGGTAGATTAGTTTTCCCTGTAGACAATAGTTCTCTACCTATGCACCATGGGTTAGCTTCTCATATACTTCTTTAAAATCTTCATCAATGGCATATTGTTCCACATAGCTATCATGAGATAAATAAGTATACTTCAAAATAATAGAAGAAGTAATAGGAGGTCTAGAAAGCGTATTGAATACCTTGTTACTTGTACCCTTTTTGTACTTGATTACCACATGAAATTGTTGTAGAAAACCGATGCATCTGTAGTGTCGAGATTGTTGTATCTTGGTTTTTGCTTGGAGATACTTTAAGTGTTGGTGATATTCATGTATAATTGTTTCCTTCCTAACAAGTAGTGCTTCCATTTCTTTACGCTTTGAACTAATGCATACAACTATTTATCATATGTAAGGTAGTTAACAACAACTTGGTTAAAAGTTTCAAAGTGGTAACAGATAGGATTACAATATTACATCATTAATGCACCCATGGTGTATCCATTGGCATCTTTATCTATCTCAAAAGGTTGTTGAATATTCGACAGTGCTAATACTGGTGTGGTACCGATCTTCTCCTTCAAAGTGTCGAAAGATTCTTGCTGCTTTCCTTCCCACTGAAAAGTGTTCTTCACACTGGTTAAGGAATGCAAAGGAGCTTCTATAAGGGAGAAGTTTGAAATGAACCTCCTCCAATACTGGACTACACCTAATAATCTCTGGATATCAGTTATGGTTTTTGGCTCGGGCCAATTTACAATTACATCAGTTTTGAAAGGACCAATCTTTAATTTTCCTCCTCCTACAATATGACCTAAGTATACAAGTGCAGTCTTGCCAAATTCACATTTAGACAATTTTACATACAACTTTTCCCTTTGAAAAGTATCCAATACTTCCTTTACATGCCTCACACATTCATTCCAAGTCTTACTAAAAATAAGAATGTCATCTAAATATGCAATAAAAAAATCATCTAGAAAAGGCCTAAATACATCATTCATCACACACATGAAAGTTGTCAAAGTATTACAAATCCCAAATGGAATAACTAACCACTCAAACTATCCAATTTTGGTTTTAAAGGAAGTCTTCCATGCATCATGTTCTGCAACCCTGATTTGATGGTATCCACTGTGCAAATCCAACTTAGTGAAATAAAAAACATTTATTTACTGATCAAGTAAATCATCTATATGAGGAAGAGGGTATCGATTTTTCACCGTGATTTTATTTAAGTCTTGGTAATCAACACACATTCGCCATGTGCCATATTTCCTTGGCACCGTCATGATCGGAGAACCACAAGGAGATGAAATGGACTTGATGATACCTTGATCCAATAAGTCATGTACCTGCTTCTTGATATTTGTCATCTCCACAACTAACATCCTGTACATGCCCACACTAGGAAGAGGAGAATCCTGCTGAAGATGTATCTCATGTTGGATTTCCCTCTTAGGAGGTAATCTATCTGGTTCCTGAAAAATATCATCGTACTTAGAAACAATATCAACTAATTCCTTCTTATGGGAAGGATCACATCCTTGGAAAGCGTCAGATGTTCCGACATGTTTCTCTCTTACGACCATGACTACATATCTCTTATTCGTGTTTATGAGTCTTTTCATTTTCCTTGCACTAATAAGTGTTGTATTTAACCTCATGCTGTGAACTCTAACAATATATTGCACTCCCCCCTTAGTAAGGTGGTATTTTTTCTAATGACGAAAGAAGACTTCTTTTCTATCATAAAGATAAGAAATTCCCAACACTATGCCACATATATCAAGTGATACAACATCCAAATCCACTTCATCAATCAACTTTCAAGAAATAACAAATCTGACCCTACATTGTTTGGTGACATTAAGTTTTTCTTTATCACATACCCAACCAAGAGGATAAGGCCTTAGATGTGGTTTTGTTTCAAGGCCCATCTTCTTGACAAGTGATTTAGATATTAGGTTTACTTGGGAACCCAGATAAAATAATGTATCTATCTTAGTGTGTTTAGATACAACTCTTATGTGAAATAATTCATTCCTCTTTCATTCATCATCATGAGATTCATTATTGGAAATTGAACTACATGAAGGGAATATTTACCTTGTACGAAAACCACTGTGATCTTTCCTTCATCTCCTGAATCAGAACCAAGATCTTGTTGCACTTTAGCAATGGTTTTTTTCTTCCCTTTTCCCCTGAACTGTTTCAGTCTTTTCTCTAGATGCATTTTCCAAAAGTTTTCAACATTCTGACCACATTTCTTGCAATGTGTGTAAGATGGATTTCCTCCTTCTCTCACCACTGTGGTGGTATTCTTGTCCTTCCTTTTAAAATTCTTGAAAGGTTTATGTTGGAGATTGGAAGGTTTCTTTTTGGGATCTTCTTGAACATGCTTTACCCTATTCTCAAGGTGAGCGGCTTTCACACAAACTTCATCAAGACTAGTGGGGTTAAACAAGAGCAAAGTCTGACAAATATAACTGTGTAGTGCACCAATATAGTTCATTAAAGTTTCATAATAATCCAAAAAAAAATTTAATGCAAGATATTTCTTCCTAAATTCTTCTATGAAACTTTGTACAGTTTGACCATTACTTTGCCTTAAAGTTTTCCATTCTATCATTACTTTATGTAAATAACCCAATGGATAAAATTGCTTCCTTATCGCTGATTTAAATTCCAACCATGAGGAAAGAAGATTACCACACTTACTTATGTCCTAAAGCTTGCTCTCCCACCATACAAGATAAATGCCTTCCAACCGAAAAGAAGCTAGTTTCACTTTAACTTCCTCTTCATCAATATGTTGAACACGACAATATACTTCAACCTGTTGGATCCAGTTATATAGATTTTTAGGATTAGCATCTCCATTAAACATAGGTAAAGAAAATTTTACATCAAGATTTAATAATGGTTTCTTAAAAGAGGATTTATGGCTAGAATGATGAGAATGATGAGAATGCTCAGAGGAAGAAGAACTAGAACTCAATAGTGAAGACATGATATCTTCATCATATTGTGACGACAATATATTTGATTCACATTGTGATGAGGGGGATATATTCGTCATAATGTGACAACAAGGATATGTTCGTCACATTGCGTCGACAAGGCTATGGTCGTCGTATAGCGACGACATGATATTTTCATCAGATTGCGGTGACATAATATTTGCATCATATTTCTATGACAAGATATTTGTGTTACATTGTGATGGAATGATATTTGAGTCACATTGTAACACAGAGGCTATGTTCACCACAATGTGAATACAAGGCTATGTTTTTCACATAGTCACGATAAGGCTATGGTCCTCACATTGCAAAGATAAGATATTTGCATCACATTGTGACAACATGATATTTGCATCACATTCTAATGACATGAAATTTTTGTCACATTGCGAGGACGAGGGTATGTTCATCACATTTCCATGACATAGATATGTTCATCACATAGAAATGAGAAGGCTATCTTTGTCAAATTCTGATGACAAGGCTATGTTCGTCACATTAGAATGACAAGCCTATGATTGTGACATTCCAATGACAAGGGTATGTTCAAAACATAGCATTGAAAAGGCTATGTTCGACACAAAGTGACAATAAGTCTATGTTCATCACATTGTGATGATAGGATATTTGAATCACATTGCGAGGACATGATTTTTGCATCACATTTGGATGACGATGCTATGTTCATCACATTGCAGGATATCTTCGTCACAGTGCGAAGATAAGACTATGTTGTTCAAAGTGTGATGATATGGCTATGTTCTTCACAATGTGATTATAAGGCTTTATTTTCCATGGTGAAATGATAAGGAAATGTTTATCACATTGCGACAACAAGGCTATGATCGTCACATTGAAAAGACAAGGCTATGTTCAACACATTGTGACAACGAGGCTATGTTCATCACATTATGATGACATGATATTTATATCACATTACGAGGATAGTATATTTGTGACACATTGCGATGACGAGGATATTTTCATGAAATTGCAATGACAAGGCTATATTTGTCATAGTGTGATTATAAGAAATGTTGATCATATTGAGATGGTGGGGCTATGTTTGTCAAATTGGAATGACAAGGCTATGTTCGACACAATGGGACATTACTATGTTTTTCATATTGTGATGCTATTATGTTCATCTCATTGCAACATTACTATGTTATTAATTGGGATGATGCATTAATAATACATTATTAAAGTATTAATACATGAATTGACAATGGCCATGGTTCTCTATGGTTGACCATGACCAATGTTAAATTTTGTTGACCATGACAATTTTTAACTTCCCTAGAACTTCACTATGGTTGACCTTGGTTGAGCATGGTTCACAATGGTTAACCATGTTTGAAAATTGTTGTATGTAGAAGATCATGACATTAATACATTAATGGATATTGTAAAGTATTAATTAATTAATACATTAATACATTATTAATTGATACATTGCTAAAGTATTAATACATTAATACATTATTAATTGATACATTGCTAAAGTATTAATACATTAAAACATTAATAAAGTAGTAATACATTATTAAAGTATTAATACATAAATAATGCATCATTACATTAATGTAATATCTAAATTAAATTATTAAATTTCATTAATGTATATTGTAACTTATTAATTAATTTCTACTTTAATAATGTGTTTTATTGATTTATTAATACATTGCTAAAGTATTAATACACTAATACACTAATACATTATAAGAATACATTAATAAAATAGTAATGCATTGACATTACTGACCTTAGTAATACATTAATAAATTATTAATACATAGCCTTATAAAATAACCTAGGTCAAACATAGTCTTAGTAAATAGCCTAGGTTGAACATAGCCTTAATGCATTAATTGGTCCGATGTTATGTTCATCGCATTGTGACAATATGATATTTGTGTCACATTGTGATGGCAGGATATTTTCATCATATTGCGATGACATGATATTTGCATGAGATTTTGACAACATGATATTTGTGTCACATTGTGATGAGGAGGCCATGTTCGTAATAATTCGACGACAAGGCTATAGTCATCGCATTTCTATGACATGATATTTGCATCACATTGCGATGACATGATATTTGTGTCACATTGCGATGAGGAGGCCATGTTCATCACAATGTGACAACAAGGCTATATTTGTCACACTGTGACGAAAATGCTATGGTCGTCGCATTGCGATGACATGATATTTGTGTCATAATGTGACGAAATGATATGTGCATAACATTACGACGACATGATATTTGCGTCACATTGCAACATTATATGTTCGTCACATTGCAACACATTATCTGTTGCAACATTTCCATCACATTGCAACATGTTCGTCACATTGTAACACATTAAATGTCTGTGCAACATTATATGTTCATCATATTGCGTTACATTGCAACATTATATGTTCATCATATTGCATCACATTGCAACATTAGTATGTTCATCATGTTGCAATATCCATTTTTGTTTGTAGTACATAGAAGGAAACTTAGAAACATACTTGTTCTAATGACATTGATAACAAATCATATTTAACTTTGTAGATGGTGAATTATACTTGTTCTAAGAACATTGACAGTAAATCTACTTCATTTATATTGGTTATAAGGATATTGATAGAAAATCATTTAATAGTTTATACTTTTCAGTAGAACATTGATAGAAAATCATTTAGAACTTTGCAAGTGATGAGTTATACTATTCTAAGGACATTCATAACAAATATACTTGATTTATATGTTACAAATGATAATTTATATTTGTTCTAAGAAAATTTAATGGAAATAAACTTGTTTTATACAAGCTTTGAGTGTATATATTGTACCATGATACAAGCTATGACCATTATATATCCATATATATCATTGTTATATATTTTTCATTAGTTTTATTTATCATGGGTGGGAGAATTAACAAAGCAAGTCTCCCACACATAAAACTTTCATTAAAGCCCATGTATTGAAAATAATAAATTCCACGTAAGGTTTAAACCATATTCCCAAACTTTTTAAACAAAAATCTTATAATTGAAACCTTAATAATAAATGAGCTTAATATATTATTAACCAATTATTATTGACACAGTTAATTATTATGATTAATTAATAATTATTGTATAAAGGGTATGTATATTATACATACACATCCTTAACCTGGTATAATATAACTAATTAAGTATATTAATAATAACTAATAATAATCACTAATAATATAGTTAATAACATTTTTTATTATTTATTAATAATTATTACTATATATTATGTATAATAACAATAATTTTAATAAATATAATAATAAATAATTAATAAAGTATTATTAGTAATTTATTTATGAATTTAATAAAGTATTATTATATATTAATGTGGTTATTAATATAAAATATTATTAATAATATTAACAATTATTATTATTATTAATAACTAATATTAACTAACACAACTATCACCCTTTTATATTAATAATAACTACAATAATCAACCCTAACACTAATAATCATAACCCATATATTTTAACTCATATATCTTAACCTATATCTTTTATTTCAATATATGAAAACTAACTCATTTCATGGTTGTCAATTAAAATATTATTAATAATATTAACAATTATTGTTATTATTAATAACTAATAATAACTAACACAACTAACACCCTTTATATTAATAATAACTACATTAATCAACCATATCACTAAAAATCATAACCCATATATTTTAACTCATATATCTTAACCTATCTATTTTATTTCAATATATGAAAATAAATCATTTAAACATTGTCAATTAAAATATTATTAATAATATTAAAAATTATTATTATTATTATTTTTAACTAATAATAAATAACACAACTAACACCCTTTATATTAATAATAACTACATTAATCAACCCTAACCCTAATAATCATAACCCGTATATTTTAACTCCTATATCTTAACCTATATATTTTATTTCAATTTATGCAAACAAACTCTTTTCATAGTTGTCAATTTAATGACAATGAGGTCACTTTTAGGAATTTAAGGTGAAATGAGGTACCCTATGTAGGTTATCAACCAAATTTTTTCGCTCATTAAGGATGCTATGTAGGTTACCATAAATTTTTACGATGAAGTATTGTATGTAGGTTACGATAAATTGTTTATCAAAATCAAAGTATGAATCCACAGATTCGTCAGATACATACTATACGATAAATTGTTCATTAGAATCAGAGTATGAATTGACGGATTCGTCAGATACAAACTATACAAATAAATTATTCATCAGAATCAGAGTATGAATCGACGGACACAAAAACTAATTTTTCATTTGCATTTCCCCAATGTATTTCAGTAATATCAGATAATGGAGACTCTGCTTCATCTACGATAACAACCTGGAAGAAGATGAGTATGAACCCTCCCTCTACATATTGTTGATACTGAGAGGGGGGTGAATTAGTATCAAGTACAATTTAAAACATTTTTCAACTTATACTTAAACCATTCAACTATATCCAATGAGAAATGAACAATAGTATGAGAGTTACACCAATACACCATGCACAATATATGAAATAATAAATGGTTATTGTTCAAGGGGAAGTAATGACTTCCAAGGTAGCTGACTTACAAATGTAAAGGGAGGGATAAACCTCAAGAGGAAGATACAATCCTTCAAATATCAAGGAAGGGATTTAACTCTCCATCCTTTCCCCTTCCTTCCACCAAAAGAGAATTTATAGAGAGAATGGTAGGCTTTGTTCAATTCTGATTTATTCAAGAGAGGCTGAAATTGTACAGAATGTTCTATGCTCAATATTTAACATCGGATACTGAAGCTGGCACCTGAAACCTTCTGATCAGGTACTATTTCCAATGAAATTTTTTTCCCACCTCATTTGGATTCTCTATGAATAGGATTATTCTTGTTTTACCTAGAACACTGTTTATTGACTAGCCGGAATTTGGTCAAAACCCTATCTTCCATAGAGTTATTATCTCCATAATTATCGAGAATCAAGAGATGAAACTTTTACCATAGGTACCTTGATATGTCTTCTCTCAATGCCATAGGTTTCACCATATAGATCATTCTAGAAAACAAGTTATAGAAAAAATGGGAAGATGACTTTTGAAAATAACATGCCTTAGAACACATCACCAAAGACTTCTTCCTCCCTTGAAATCTAGCCTTATTTACTTGGAGTTTCCTCTGAGAATTCAATTATTGTATCAAAGGGATGTATAATGATATTTATTTATACCATTTATGTCACTTCCTTTTAAGATTAGGGAAGACTGACACTTTCTTATTTTTGTAATTACGTTTCTTCCCAATTATCTTGGGGCTTACATAGCACTTCCCCTTCTTCAATTCACTTTGTCATTTCAAAAATTCATTTCTCCTCATCCGTGAGGATCCATTGATGTGCACATACCACCATAAAAACATGATGTATACTATCCATCCATGGGTGTTGTATCTTACGTAATACGGGTTCCTTCATGTCCAAATACCTAACATTAATATTGTGGTCCAAAACCATGAATAGGGTTGACATCAATGACAATAACCAATCTTCAACAATATCCCCCCTTTGTCATTGATGGCAACACTCATCTCCTATAATAATGATTCCAACTTATCTTCCCCTTTGACATGAATGGAAAGGGTAGGGATCTCTATTAGTTTAATGACAAAGGGTATCTCTTCTTTAGAGTGCTCCCCCTGTACATGTTGCACTCAATAATACTTCATCTTATTTTTTGGTCTTTGGGAAATTTTTCTTCCTTGGAATCCTTTTCTATGGCTTTATCTTCTCTCTCTCTTCTTCATGTCTAGGATGTATATGTTGTTGGGATCTTCTTGTTGCAGTTGCAGCCAATATTCCTAAGTTATTTTCTCGATTTTACATTTTCGAGTCAAATGTGAGAGTTTATCCTTGATCACATATTTTGCTGACAATGAGGGAGATTAATAGCTGGAAATATTCAACTAATAGGACTTTTCACGACTTTGCTTTTCTTCCAATCTTTACAATTCCGTTTCCAAGTATTTTAATGGATGAGTCATCTCCAAATGTAACATTTCCACTCTTTTCTTCAAGGTGACAAATTTGCTTTGATGCTCGGTCATATGAGATGAGCACCAACGTCTATGAACCATTCATCTTCTTCTTTGCATTCTTTAGCGACCAATGTTATTTGGCAGTTTTCATTTTTATTGGAATTTCTTTTCCTTTTCCATGTTGTAGTTGAGGTATACAAGGCATTTGATATATGATTATCTTCCTTCATCTCTACGCAATCTTGTTCTTTGTATTAAGTTATTGCACTTGTAACATACAATATTTTGATCTGCATTAATGGGTCAAATGGATTATAATTTCTTTTGATAGGTCTACGATCATTTTCATATCTACTATTTTCACCATTCATGTAGCTTCCATGGTTATTCCTTTCATTGATTCTATTCGATTGCTTGTGTCCAAAAATTTCTAGGTATAACATTGTCCAAGAAATGGAATTTTGATACACGGGAGTAGAGTGATCTTCTTTGTGGTGTGGTCCATATGGGTTCGCGATCTATTCTTCTATAGTTTCCTTCATAATTATTTATTTCATACCTAATGGGAGCGATTTTCTTGATGTCTCATTCATACAATCCTAGTCTTCTATCTTGTTGTTCAATTTTTTTTGGAGTGTTGGTTTCATCATTTCATCTTCCTTTTCTTGTTTTGTTATCTTCAAGCTGTCATTGTATCCCTAGTCTGTCTTGTCATTTGGAGATCTTTGATTTCTAAGGATCTTACGATTTTTGGAGTTCTTTTTTTTTTTGAACTTTTCAAATTTTTGTTGTCAATAGTAGCTCCTATTTTTGTGTAATCAATTCTTTCAACTTCTCATAATCCTCTAATTGTTCCTTCAAGCTATTAATGGTATTTTCAAGCTTGTAATTTTCTTTTTCACAACTACTCAATTCACCTTTTAATTATTATGTTTGTGTGTTTTATAAACTTGCTATTTTATTTTCAACATGCTTCAACTTTCAAGATTCTCATCTTCTTGTTCACTCTTTGCATTGTCTTTGTATCCCAAAGGAATCAAGGTTGGTTTCTTTTTCCGAATCTTCTTCACAAATGATTTCTTCTTCTTTAGAATTCGTTTGATCATCATCATGGGTTTTCTTGTGTTATGAAGAGGACTTCTCCTATATCCATTATCTTCTTCATCAATCTCATTTGAGGAGATGTCATCATCCTTGGACCCGATTTTTTTTTATTGTTGAGAGTTCTTTTTTTATAGTAGAAGTTTTCAACAATATGTCTCATATTCTAATACAGTTAAAGCATTTGAGAGGACTTACCTTTGTATATTCCACTTCCTTTCTGGAGCCTTCTTACAAAATTTTCTATTTCTTCATCAAGGTTGTTATCCTTGTCTTTTGTATTCTTTATGGCTTTTAAAGGATGATTCATTATTTGGTTGGTCCGTTAAGTATCTTTTGTTCTCCTTTCATATTCTATAAGAGACCCAATTAATTCATCCATTGTCATTTTGGTCAGAGTCCTAGTTTCTTCAATGGGCAGGAACCTTATCATACTTCAAGAGAAGTGATCTCAATGCTTTTTTTACAACCAAGGATTCATAGATCTCTTCACCTAATCCTATGATAGCATTAACAACTTCATCAACAAGAGATAGGTTGCAATATCTTCCTTTTCATTCATCTTCAAATTTTCAAGTTTTGCTCTATGTCATTGAAGCTTGACCTTCTTAACTTTTGGATGGCATTCATAGATACTCTTGAGTTTGTCCTATACTTATTTAGCAATGTTGTAGCCCATCCCCACTTTAGCAATGGTTTAGTGCCAATCTTTGCTAGAATAATAATAATACGTCTTTTTGAATTAAAACTCATAAGCTTCTTCTCATTTGGATCGGTTGGAGCATTATTTGGGATTACATAGCCATTACAAGCTGAGTACCAAATGTCTACTCCCAAGCCATTAGGTAAGTTTTCACCCTATCACTCCGTTATGCAAAGTTTTCTTCCATCAAAATTTTTTTGAATCCCATTTGAAATGTGCTCATGGTCGTCCATATTTGCTCAAGATTTTCCTTCCGATTGGTTAAAGCTGTTCTAAAGGCAACCTTCTCGATGCCAATTGTTGATATTGAGGGGTGAATGCGATTATCAAGTACAATTTAAACATTTTCAACTTATGCTTAAACCATTCCAACTATATCCAATGGGAAATGAAGAATAGTATAAGAGTTACATCAATACACCCACAATACACCATGCACAATATGTAGAAATATTCAATAGTTATTGTTCAAGGGGAATAATGACTTCCAAAGGTACTCTGACTTCCAAATGTAAAGGGAGGATGAAACTCCAAGAGGAAGATACAATCCTCAATATCAAGAGGAGTTTAAATTATCCATCCCTTGCCCCTTCCTTCCACCCAAAGTTATAGAGAATGATAGACTTTGTTCAATTCTACTTTATTCAGGAGACAAAACTTATGCAGAATACCACATTATCAATATTTAACATGATTCTAAAACTTCGCTTTAAGAAATACAATCATTTTCTTCCAATGCAAATTTTTCCAAATTCATTTGGATTCTCTATGAATAAAGTATGATTGTTTGCGGAACATCGTTTATTGACTAGCTTAGGAATTTGGTCCAACCCTATCTTCCATGATTATCCTCCATAATTATAGAGAATCAAGGCTGGAAATTTTACCACAAGTACCTTGATATGTCTTATCAATACCATGTAATTTCACCATTTGAATCATTCTAGAAATTTTTTATAATTGAAATGGGTAAGATTATTCGAAAATAACATGCAACAGAACATACATCGCAAAGACTTCATCCTCCTTGAAATCCGGCGTATTTATACAGTTTCCTCACGAGAGTGGACTTGTGTTTCAAATGAATGTATAATGATATTTATTTATACCATTTATGTCACTTCCTTTAACATTAGAGCGGACTGACACTTTCTTATTTTGTAATTCTATTCTTTAATTATCTTGGAGCCTAGTACATGTACTCTTCTTCAATTCACTTTTTCATCTCCAAAATCATTTCTCCTCAACCATGAGGAGTACATGGCGATTACCACATACCATAGAAACAACATGATGTATAATATCCATCCATGGGTGTTGTATCGCATATTACTTGTCCTTCATGTCCAAATACCTTCATCAATTTTGGTCCAAAACCGTGACTAGGGTTGACATCAATGACAATAACCAATCTTCCAACACATATTATGTATTCAATGAGGATGGTGAGGATGTGCATTCTCCAAATTTAGTCGATTAAATAGGGTCTCCATCTACGATTTCTGCCTCGAAGGAGACTATTCCTCCATCAATGTTTCCCATACCAATGGATAATTTTGATGGAAATGATAATAACGAGTGTCCTCTGGCATCATGCACAGACACAATGTCACCCCCTTCTAGTCCCGTAACTACATAGGAACACACCAATTCCAAACAACAATATTAATATATCCATACATACTTGGTATCTAATACATGTATAAAATAAAATTATCATGTCCCGAGATACCCAGTGCACCTCTACATTTGAGATTGGGAGTTCGCGAGGAAGCATGTGGATGACATCATATAACATTACATTTACTATGAGGGAACACCAGAAGGTTACAGATCTATATTAATTTTCTATGAGGGAACACCATAAGGTTACAGATCTATATTCTTATTAATGTATTTCACCTTCCATGTCATTTTAGGATGCCTTGCATTCTCCATTACCACGTGAAAGATTTACATTACCACGTGAAAGCTTTACATTCGTCCGCCCACACCTGGGTAGTAAAGAATTGTACAGTAAGGGAGATATCTTACATAGTAAAAATGAAATTGTACAGTAAGGGAGATATCTTACACAGTAAAAAAGAAATTGTTAAAAAATTAAATAGTAAATGACAAATGGGATGCCTTGCAATCTCCTTTACCATGCCTTCGATCAGGTAGGATTAAAAAATAGAGGTGGTAAAATGTAGCGACCCTAATTGGATAAATAGTTAAAGATTATTAAGTAAGATCTAATCAAAGGAATAATTGGGGATTAACTAAGTAATAATAATCTGACAGAAGATCACATTTAATGACCTATGACATAAATTTAAAAGATAAAAAATGAGATACTTGAGATAGTATGCAGTGAGAAACCAGAGAAATTTCGAGATGATAAAAATATTAATGAAGGAATGAAGGACAGAAGACAGGGGTGGTTCTGAAGTAAATACGTGAGTCAGAAGGGAGGAATAAGGGACGGGAAAATGGGGATGTTCGCTTCATTACGTGAGGGGGAATGGATGTTGCGGTCTGGAATTGCTGAGCCGAATGTATTGGCGTGGAATATTTTGTTTTTCCGTGAGTAGAGAGCCTCACGAATGGTTATGTTTGTCGTGTGAGCCTCTTGACTGTTTTTTTTTGCTGTGAGCAGTGATTTTATGTGCACTACTGTATTTTGTGGGTGGCTAGCATGTGAGCTTAAGGTAAGAGTTCTGGTTGAGAGTTTATCGAGGCAAGTTCTTGGAGAGTTTAGACACCGAAGGGCAGGAATATCTGTAGATATCCACAGGTTAGATAGTTTTCCTAGTTGGTAGGGAGGGCAGTGGTTTTGGGCGGAGTTATTTTCTGTTTGTAGCGAGGGTTGATACGTGTAGCGAGGGAGAAGAAGCAACAACAAGGAAAAGAGCCTTAAAATTAGCACTCGAGATCTAGGTACTTGTTGATTATGTATTTATTTCATTACACCATGAATTTAGCATTGAAAGTGATAAATCTAGAAGTTCTGCGAGATTCTTGTTATAAGAGTCAATATCATGCTATGAAGTTTTGTTTCAGTTTACTTTCATCAAATGTATAGGAAGCAATGATGTTTAGGAAATATGGGCATTACATATGGTATCAGGCGTCTTAGTTCGAAATGTCTGGGCCTAAGGGCCAAAACACCGAGTGTTAACTCCAACCAGCAAGCTACAAAGAAAACTATGTTGATTTAACCCATTATAGTGATATAGTACCGAAAAGAAATATACCGAGGTAGTATCCCTTCATTGTAAAGCAAAATCATCTCATAGATGTATCCTGTGTACTTTAGGCAAATATCGTAAATGGATTATGTGTATAGTTACCTCTGGAACTTGAGTCGAATATTGATAGGCATGCTTTAAATTAAGTGGTAAACGAGGATAGTTTGAAGGATCACTTACCACAAAATGGTTACCCTTAAAGCGGCCTGATAAATTTATTAAGCACGAAAAGAGAGTTCATAATTTAATTGTACTAGAGCGTTACTTGTCAATGAAGTTTTGGGTAAGATGGGTTACTTGAATTCGATGAAAATGTCGAGGAAAGCTTCTATTGAAGGCTTGAACTGGTAAGATTCAATGACTATACGAACCATACTAAATAAAATGCAAAAGAAGATTGCTGGACCTTGAAAAGGCCTAATTCAACTCGAATTCACCTAAAATGAGGAACTGCCCGTGCAGTCGAGAAAAATTTAAGACTTGTCTTGCAGGGAATAGTGTGTACTAATTGCACGTATTAAGCCTCGATGATTGTAATAATGAACTATAGACCCATACAAATTTCAACCATGCCAAAAGAGCAATTTTAACACTACTTAATGTTTTGTGCAACTAATCGATTTTCCCCAAAGAAGGAGTTGTACATTACACGGAGAGCGGATCTGCGTCGTGGGATCTCGGTAATCCGGTCATGCGTCGAGATCTAGAAAAGAGATTCTTGTGAGTTTAAGACTAGCGATGCATAGGAAGGAGAGTCGAAGAGTCGCCGGAAATCCCGAGTCATCGGGGACATTAGAATGCGAGAATCGAGACCTTGTGGTTCCCGAAATCACGAAACTGGTTCTAACCATTGATTCAGCCGGAATACGTGTGGCGATTTTGAAGCGTTGAATTTTACCATCGAATTTTAGGAAGTGTAAGAACGATTAGCGATATCGGCGGGAGTTATGAGCGAATCCATCGGCGGGGCGTGTGGCATGATATCCTAGCGAGTCGGTGCTTGGGGGCATAGGAGTTTTTGAGGGTAAAGAAATTGTGCAACGAGAAATCAGATCCATGATTTCCATTCTGTCCGAACCCGTTCGATTGGAGAGGCGCATGTAAGAGAGGATGCGAAGAGTGGTCGACATTCGGGTTTCCAGCATATGAAGAATCCGACGAGAAATCCTGAAACGCGGCGGGTCCCACAACCATAGCGTTTAAGTGGAGTGACACCTGTCCTCCATATCGGGGTTCGGAGCTTGGAAGGTCTAACCTTGCCGAGAGTTAACGACAAGTGGCATGTCCCGAAGATCGGTGGGAATCGAAGTCGCAGCGCATTGACATCACAAGCAGCTAGAAACCGAATCCAGATAGAGGTGATACAAGGCTAATTAGCCAGTGATCATATGGATAAGCTTCGTGGTAAAAGGGGCTGACGAAGAAAAGGGCCCATTGGGAAATTTGAGCACAAAATCCCGATAGGAGGGTTTATAGTAACATGATTGTGAGCGCAGTCGTATGGACCAAGGTATAATCAGTAAGGGGCTAGCTCATAGAAACTGAGCCCATCGCAATCGGGGTTTGGAGAGTAAAGATTTCGCTGACGACCAAAATCTGAAACCGGAAATATAGAGTGGCGGGGATAAGTCCTGACAGAGTGAATAGGTGGTACGAGCACGTGGAACCCATGCGGGCCCGAACCCTTGTAAGTACGTTTAATAATTATATATATATATATATATAATATAAAGTTTAAAAAATAAATAATTTTAAAATGAAATTAAATAATTAAGTAAAATTAGTAAATTAATAATTAAGTAAAATTAGTAAATTAAATAAATAGAGTAAAGATAAATTGAGTTAGAATTAGTGTAATAATAATTTTTAAAATTAATTATTTTAATTGGAATTAATCTACCTTAAAGTTAGATGTGTAAGCTTAGATGTGACCTAACTTAAACCTAGCCAATTCCCTGATGGAGTAATGTGCATTTTCTGAGAAAGTAAAATTACGCCTAACCCTATTTCTAATTTTAAGTAGCACCAATATGAAATGTCCTTGGAACTCACTAGGACAACTTTGGGGTGTCCCGGAGTTAAGTCATACAAGATGGTCGGGACTCGAAGGAGTCAAGGCAGGGGAGCATTGTCCGCACGGGCACCACCGGCGCCACCCACACCATCAACACCACCCGACACCACTTCCCGGCACCACCACCACCCATGCTTTGAACTAGCCCTCATCACTGCTTTCGTTGGAAGGCCACTTCTTGAGACTTTAAAGGCGCCAACCCGGCCGAGGGATGAAGTGGAACCACCATCTGGGCAGGTAATCCCGGAAGCATCAAGGAACTCAAAGGGATAATTTCCACCTGAAGACATCAAACGAGAGTTGCAAAAGATCAAACTTTTGAGGAGTTTCTTTGGAGTGCAACACCGGTGAATGCGGAAGCATGGTTGGAAGGCATGACAAGGTGTTTTGCCTTAAGGGACTATGCGTCCGCACGTTCACTGGCGTGACTTCCGGAGTTTGCCGGAGGTTAAGAGACAACGCCTTGAACTAGTGGGGAAACTTGGAAGACAACTACACCTTACCCCAGACATAGTATCTAGGGAACTTTTCGAGGAGAGGTTAGGAAGTATCTACCAGCATACTCTGAGGAACAACAAGTAGGAGCATTTCACACCTGTAAAGGAAACCGGTGTAGAAGAATATGAGATCAGATTTATGGAATTTGTCAAATATGTGTAAAATTATGGATACCGACCAATGACAGGCAGAACGCTTTATCTATGGTTGAACCCTAAGATAAGAGCTATGAATGCGGATGTGGAAGCTGTCTTGATAGAGGGGCGGTAGAAAATCGCAGCGTTATGCGGAAGAACATATAAACCTAATAGGGGTTACAAGATCGACATTTCCGCATCGCTACACAAGTTACATTGAAGGCCAGGGACATTTCTAGGGGAGGGGCTCAAGGCCTACCCACCTTATGGTAACATGAGTCGTGCCAAGGGCAGTGGAATCGCGAGGGATTTCAATGGCTGACTAGTTCAACACCTCGCTCATGTATGATGCAAAGCCGGGTCCATGACCATATCGGGGAACATCTAGTAGGGCGGAGGTTCAGGGGAAGGAACTCATTTCAGACGGAACCACATAACAATGTACAAGTTCAATCGGTGTTTTACTTGTTGGGGTCGCGGGGGACCTTATTACAGTGACTTCAAGTAGTTACAATGGGGGTTAAGTCGCGTAATGAAGGGAGGGAACCAATGGGGAAAGCAAGTAGCAACCACCATATTCTGGTCGTAAATAACCGCCCGGTGAACATCAATTCACCGTAGTGAATTAAATTAGAATAAGCTAAATCATAATGAAAATGTTAAGATTTTGTTTGATTTTGGTTCGACAGCAGATAGTTTCATTTCACCATGCATTAGAAAGGAGGTGGAATTTGTGACCCTCTGAGCATGATAATTTAAACAAGTGAGATGGCTGGGGGAAAAACAAGTTGTAGGACCTGAGTGTCGATAATTGTATATGAGTAAACCTAGGGTGTACTACGGTTGAAGGTATACGTCACTACTCTTGGGGCATGTAACTTAATCGACTGGAATGGATTGGTTAGCGACTCACCGAGCTTGATGCCTTCGCAAAGAAGGTGCTGTGTCAATGATGAAGGAAAACCGATTGAGATTGAGTGTCTGAGAGAAAAGTGTCATTATGCTTATATCAACTATGAAGGTCAAAGCGTGCTTGAGACAAGGGTGTCGACTTTATGTAGTAGAGTGGTGAAATAAAGGAAGGGACCCTCGTAGATGAGTGCTCACGGTATTGTGAAATTTCAAGATGTTTTCCAGAGGAGGTTACCAGGGTTACCTCCTGCGAAGGAGCTTGATTTTACTATTGAGATAAAACACTGGTGCATAACAATATCAAGACTACTGTATCCGAATGACAATGCTGGAACTTTGTGAATTGCAAAATGCGGTTAAGAGGAGTTACTAGACTTAGGGCTGTAAGGCCCGATGTCTCACCTTAGGAAGCATAGATAATTTTTGTAAAGAAGAAGGATGGATCCCTTCACAGTGTATAGACTTCTGAGGGACTTGAACCGTGCTACAGTGAAAAATAGGTACCCAATGCAAATAGATGATCTCTTGATCGGATAGAAAACAACGGTATTCTCAAAGATCGATTTCTGATCAGGATATCATCAGTTAAGGATTAAGAAGGTGATATCCCAAAAGCGCCTTTCTTCGATTTGGACGTATAGGTTTGTTGTGGGCCTTGCTGGGGATTGACTAATGCACCAACGGTGTTCATGAGCCTCATGAGCGATGTATTCGAAAGTACTTAGACCGTTTTGGAACGATGTATTCCGAAAGTACTTAGACCGTTTTGTACAAGTTTTTCTGGATGACATTCTCATCTATTCCAGGAATGAAAGAGAACACGAGGAACACTTGCGAATAGTGTTGTCTTGCCTTAGGGAGAACAAACTGTATGGGAAGCTATCGAAGTTTTCCTTCTTCCAGACAAAGATCCACTATTTAGGTCATATCATTTCAGGCAAAGGAATCTCGGTGGACCCAGAAAAGGTAAATGCCATTATGGAATGGCCAGTGCCGAAAAATTCACATGAGGTGAGAAGCTTCATTGGGCTAGCTGGTTACTACCGGAGATTTGTGGAAGGATTCTCAAAAATAGCGAAACCCATCACCACTTTGCAATGCAAGGGGGTCAGGTATGAGTGGACAGAAGAATGTGATAGCACATTCACTGAGCTTAAGAGGTTACTAACTAGTGCGCCAATTCTACGAGTGCCAGATATGGAAAAGGACTTCATGGTCTACACGGATGCCTTGAAACAAGGATTGGGGGCCGTGCTAATGCAGGATGGAGGAGTGATAGCTTATGCATCACAAAAGTTGAAGAAGCACGAAGAGTTATACGCGACTCATGATTTAGAGTTGGCAGCTGTAATGCTAGCTCTGAAACTTTGGAGGCACTATCTTGTGGGGCAAAATTTTGAACTCAAAACGGACCATCAAAGCTTAAAACATCTCTTCACTCAAAGAGATCTGAATGCCATGCAAAGGCGATGGAGTGAGTTTATGAGTGAGTATGATTTTGGTATTTCTTATATAAAGGGAAAGGAAAATGTGGTCGCAGATGCCTTGAGTAGGAGACCATGTATTTTCTCCTTGGTGACCTTAAAGGTCAGTCTGAGGGAACATGTGTTGGCACAACTACTAGGAGACAGTTGGTATTTAAAGGTTACTTCAAACCTACAGAGCAGGAGGCAGATAGACCCAAAGTATGAAGGATATAATCTGGAAACAAATGGATTGTTAAGATATCGAGGAAGGATGTATATCCTAGAGAATGGGGATATTCAAAGCATCATACTGAAGGAAGCCCATAGATCACTGTATTGTGCACATCCGGGTGTCAAGAAGATGTACGCAGAGATGAAGAAACTCTTCTTTTGGGTAGGCATGAAGCGTGATGTAATCCATTTTGTCGCCAGATGCCTAGAGTGTCAACAAGTGAAGGTCGATCACCATCACCCGACAAGCCTCCTACAACCACATGATGTTCCTATGTCTAAATGGGAAGTCATCTCAATGGATTTTGTTATAGGGTTGCCACTCACATCTCATAGACACAATGTCATTCTTGTGGTAGTGGATAAGTTAACCAAGAGTGCTCATTTCATTCCAGTTAGAGACACATACGATATTACTGATGTGGATCAAGTGTTCTTAAGCGAGGTTATCCATTTGCATGGGATACCTAAGAAGATTATTTCAGATAGGGACTCCAGATTCACTTCTAGATTTTTGACAAGTTTACAGTCAGCATTGGGGACTCAATTGAACTTAAGCACAGCCTATCATCCTGAAATAGATGGGAAAACTGAGAGAGTAAATCAAGTTGTGGAAGACATGCTTAGGATGTATGTAATGGATAATCAAACCCAGTGGGAAAAGTATCTACCTTTGGTAGAGTTTTCTTACAATAACAGTTATCATAATTCCATCGGAATTCCACCATATGAAGCTTTGTATGGAAGACCATGCAGAACACCATTGAGTTGGGATAGACTATAAGACCGAGTAACAGTTGGGCCAGAACTGATTCAGGAAATGGAGGAGTAGGTAATTCAGATCAGGCAGAGACTAAAGGAAGCTCATGATAGACAGAAAAGTTATGCGGATGCACACAGGACCGATCGAAGTTATGAAGTGGGGGACCAAGTTTTCATTCGTATCAGGCCTAATAAGAGTACCATACGGTTCAGAAAGGGGACAAAGTTTTCAGCACGGTTTATTGGGCCATTTAGGGTCCAAGAGAAATATGGAACCATTGCATATCGTCTCGTACTACCACCCCACTTTCATAAAACTCATAATGTATTTCATGTATCTGTTTTACGTCATTATGTTGCTGATGAATCACATAAACTGAATTGGAATGAATTGCAGGTATCGGACGTGGGAACCCTCACGGTCGAACCGTTACGCATATTGGACCGT
>SNQJ01S0088557.1:1312-15316 GCA_010110895.2 Picea sitchensis
AAGGGGACCACTTTGGAGTTCATCCATATTTACTTCTTATCAACCATGACAAGACAATAATGATTCATCTTTACATCAAACAAGCTTGGGTCCATTACCCAAACCTTTTTTCTGTGGGTCTTTCTTCAAGGGTTGACATCAATGACAACCAACCTTAATCAACACATCCCTTGCATACACCTTCATGAAAGTAAGTTCATTGTCAAACATGATACATAAATTATATCCTTCATTCTCATCGAAGTTCCTGAATCAAGTTTGTAGATGGATTCTCCCATTCCTTTCATAGGGTACTGATAATCATATCCAAGTGAAACTTCCTGGGGGAATTCCTTTTCTGCAAGGCTATAAAGGATGTCTATCTGACCTGTCATGTGCTTAGAGGCACCGTTATCTATGAGCCAAGTATCCTCTCCGGGTGTCAAGGATCCTGAGAGGGATGAAAACAAAACATAATCTTATATCTCTTCTTTAGTCAACTTCTTGGGTGGCTCATCATATTCAACTACATGGGCATGATGCATTTTGTTATTTCTCTTCTTGTATTCTTTCCTTCTGGCAGGAAAATTCTTAGCAATGTGTCCCATCTTATCACAATGATAACATTGATAAGAGGATAAATATTTTCCCTTTCTTTGACCCTTATGATATTTATGGAATCTCTTTGGAGGGTGAGATTCTTTATGAAAGTGGGTCTCCTTTTGAAAATGAGACTTTTTCTTTCCTCCTTTATCATGAGTAGCTATGGCTTGATCTTCATCTCTTAATAGGATGACTTCTCAGTTGGCTACTCTTGCTTCTTCTTGAACACATTCTTCCCATAAACTGTCAAATTTGAGTTTCTATTTTCTTGCACAAATAGTTTGGATGAAGGCATCCCAAGGTATTGTGAGACCATTAAGAGTTGTCATTATAAGTTTGTCTTCATCTAAGTTGTCTCCAATTTCCTATAATTGTTCCTTGAATTGAGAAACCCTAGAGAAATAGTCTGCAATTGTTTCCCCTTTCTACATCTTATTATTCTTGAGTTGGGTTCTCAAGTTCATCTTTCAGTTGTTGTTCTTTCCTTCATACATTATGGTTAGGGCATTAGACATATATTTTGGATTATTCTTAGAAGACACTTGAGGGATCAAGTGTTCTTTAATGGAATCTGCAATTATTCTTCTATCCCTAATCATATACTTCTTGTACTTCTCTTTAGCTTCATCTTCTTCATGTTCCAATACATTTTATTTTATGAACTTTGCAAGGTCATTCTCTTCAAGAACGAGTCAAATTATGTACTTCCAAGAATGGAAATTTTCCACACCTTCTAACTTGTGAACAAGCTTGGTGCTTGTAGACATCTTGAACTGGAGCTAGAAAAATGACCAGAAAATGAAAGTGCTCAAAAAATGAATCTGAACTTACCAGGAGATGCATTGGGCTGAGGCGAGTTGGATGGAGCTGAATGTTTCAGAAAATTCCAAGTTTTACCCCTTGAAACTTGACCTACACAAATCTGTACTGGTAGTTCTGGTATTGGTTCTGGTTTCCTAGTTTTCTAGTTTTCTGGTACTAGCCAAAACTAAGGTTTGACTTTCCAGAGAATCTATCCACTGAAAAAGTTCGCTCAAGTTGCCAAAAGATGCACCAGGGAAAGGCGCACTTCCCAAGATAGTTTTTGGTCAAAAATTCATCTTAAAAAAAAAAACCCTAATATCCTTGCACGATAATAGTGACATTTTTAGATACCCAGTGAAAGGTGCTCTATTCATTCAAGCTCTGATACCATGTTAAGTTTTAATGTTGTTATTAGGTTATTTCCCAATAACATGAGAATTCAATGCATTTCTAAAACAACAACATAAAGATAATCACTAAAAGAAACACAATCACAAGGTATGCAACATTTTATCCTCAGAAACCCTCATGGGGGAGAAAACCCAACAAAACTTCCTTAATAATAGATTGCCAATACAATGCCAATACTAAGACAAAAACATAAAGAATAAACTAATACTGAGCATGAGCCTCTCTTCTCCTTCCTCCTTCAACTGCAACTACCTTCAAGATATGCACACTAGATGAATTAGTGTGAGTGTGTGTAAGTGAGGCACCATCCTCACATATAAATACTCGTTGATGAGGCACTAGGGTTATGTCTCTTCACATGGTAGGGACAAATTCTTCTAGAAGTGGTTAAAACCACTTTATAAAAACTAGGGGCCAAGTTTACAGATACCACCATATAAATATGGTGTGACCAATCCACAAAAGGGGATTTGATCTTATACAAGACCCAACATGATCAATCTGAAAAAGGGGATTTGATCTTATACAAGAACCAACATGATCAATCTGCAAAAGGGGATTTTATCTATAAGATAATAAATCAAATATAATTAGAATATTCTTCGAAGTTACAATAATTCAATAGTGTATAAGTTAAAAGAGATATTGGATTTGAATAGAATGACTTCAAGAATGGAAATAAACATGCAAAAGTCATCAATTGTTTTCAAATAAATGGAGGAGGACTAGGTAAGAAGGACTCTACAAATATTGGCTTTTCAGATAGTGAACTTTAAAGTAGGATTTAAGTATGTTGGCTTCCTCTTGAAACCAAATGCTTATAGAAGGAATGCTTCAAAATGAATTATTGAGAGAATAGAAAGAAACGTAAGAAACATGGAATGCAACTATTGGTTGTTATTGGGAGGAAGGTTAACCTTTGTGAATTTTGTCTTGGAGGCGATGTTTGTTTATTGTCATACCATGACATATATCCCAAAGGGGGTTCTAGAAACTATCATGGCGAAATTTTTTAAATTCATGTGAATTAGAAAGAGAGAAAATGAAGGAATCCCTTTAGTTAAATGGAATTCCTTGGCCAAGAGAAAGGAGGCAGGTGGATGGGGGATGAAAACATCCATTTCCTTGGTAAGGCACTAGATTCTGAAATCCTTTATACGATGATTTCCCGAATAAGTTTGTGGAGGAAAGTAATTGTGAAAAAATATATAGAACTCTTATGAGTTGAAAAATGGGTTAGGCAGGACTCCAATTCCACTCACAATGTGTCAATAGTGTGGAAGGATATTGTAATGGATTTCCCTTTGATTGTAAACTGATTACTATGGAAAGTGGGCAATGAAGATAATGATATCCCTAGGAAAGAAGTGAAGATGGATTTATATTACCAAGGGAGATGATATCCAAATTGTAGATCCAAGGAATTCGTAAATTGGGAATGACAGTTAACCCCACTTCTACCTCATTATGGTATTGGAGTCATAAAAATAGAGAGAAATTAAGGCTGATAGAGCTTAAATATGAGTGTTGGAAAGGTTATGTTGGTTTTCTTAATAAGAACCTCATAAGAATAACCGAGGAGGAATATTCCTTGGTCTGGTCTAAAATCCAACCATGTGGGATTACACGTCCATATTGGGTACAAGGTTATAAGTGAAGATAAAAATTGGGAAGGTATGGTCTGGTGGTGAAAGGATCTGTGGAAACTCAATGCACCCCTTAAAACCAAAGTATATATGTGGCTTTCCTTTCAGAATAAGGTGTTAATATGGGAATTTCTAGTTAGAATAAAAAGTCAAGGACCTAGAAGATGCTAACTGTGAAAATAGGCAAAAGAAATCATATACCATTTTCTTACTAGTTGTCAATACACAAGGTTGGTTTGGGAAGAGATCGATGTAATGGAAGGCTGAGTTGGGGGATCGAATGGGTTGAATGGAATTTATGTTTGCATTGACAGGTAAAGAGAAATATTGAGTTCAATTATTTTTGTCATTCGGGTAACATTTATGTCGGATTAGTTATATCGGTGACCATAACAATGATAGAACTCTATCTGCTACTATAATCTAGAAGTTTTCTAGTGAGTAGTTGAAGGGAGAGATATACAAGGTAGCAACCATGAATAGCTCAAATTATCTGTGAGAGCTACACTTACAACTTGAATAGAGTACAACACTCTTGAAGCCACACTCTTACTTGGCCACTAGCTTTCCGAAGTAAGCTAAACAAAGTTCTTATTGATAGAGTATTTACCAAGTCTTGATTTTTATTAACATGATTACTATTGTGTTGTTATAATTTTGATGTGTGTAGGTTACATCCAAGAGTAGGACATTCAAAAGACACATGCCTTTGTACAAGACTGAGGAAGAGACCAAAATTTAAATTCCGTAGAGGATCCATGTTGGTGAACTAAGTGGGATATAATTCCCCCATTTACAGATCATATTGGTATTAGAGCCACAATGAATCCTTGACCATGACTCAACTTCTCTTAATTTGAAGAGAAATCATCCTTATCATAGGAAAAGAAAATAGAGAGAGGTTGGAATACCTATAAGCCACCAATGTTCAACTTCAATAAGAGAACAAGCACTTGAAGGAAAATGTCTAGATGTTTAACCAAAAGATGAGAGAGTTGGAGAAGAACCTTGAGAGCTCAACAAGACTACTTCCAATGCTACAAAATCAATTTGATGAATGCCAATACTCCCTCACAATTATCATGGTATATTGGGACAATCACAAAGTTTAGCTTGTACACTTGGGAGAGAAGGTCATTCAAATGGATAGGTGGTAGGAGGACAGTCTCACTCAAATGAATACTTGGCTGCAACATAAGTTGGCAGAGAAGGAGAAGGCCCCAACAAAGCTCCAAGTAGTTTTCCAAGAGCATCGGGAAGCAAGGCTACTTTCCATTGTCACTATCGAGGCTTGTACCATTACCGAGACAACTATAGTAAGCTTACTTTCCTTTAACTTTCCGTAAGATCATGTTGGTAAATTTGAAAAGCATACCAGGGGCATTGGTTTGAAACTATTAACATAGATGGGATATGATGGAAAAGGGATAGGGAAGAGAGTATAAGGCATCCTAATCCCCATTGTAGATACATCGAGGGTCAAGAATGAACACTTACGTTCCAATGGAAGAGGGGGGAGTTCCATGACCATGAAGATCACTTTTGTGAAGGAGAAAGACATAATAGATTGGCATGTTCATCAGAAGAAAGAGAAACAATGCATGAAGGTGGAATCCCACTACCACCTCAACCTTCTTATGGTGGAATACAAAAGGGCAATGATGAGAAGAGATCAAAGACTCATCCTACACCATCACTCATAAGAAGCAACAAGCCAATCAACCGAGGCAAGAAGGAGAAGAATACCAAGAAGCCTGCATCAAATAGGGAATTCCTTATTTTTCTTTGTTGCAGGAAGAAAGGCCACAATGTTTTCAGCTATTGGTACTTAGAGGATTTCTCATTTTACAATAATAAAGGAAATCCCGAGGCATCTTTTTGGGAGAAGCAAACCACATGCCATAGTCCTTAATGTTTTTATAGGAAGAAGGAAAACAATTCTTCCCTGATCCAACAACAAACTCAAAGGCACATGGAGAGGAGGAGTATATCAAGCAGTCCTTTTAGTAATAACAAGGACTTTTGTCATTGTTGAAATTTGAGTGGTCATTGGAAAGTAAAGTGTTGGAGACTCCATCTAGAGCTTCACCCCAAAAATTGCACAACCAAGAGAAGAGTTTGGAGAGGAAAATTGAAGAAGATGAAGAGATGCCTACATCTCCTATTCAAGGAGTGGAATCTATCGAAGGAGGTATAACAACACAGGAGGTTGGTGACACCATCAAGAAGAAGCCACAATCCAATTGTTATTTTCTATAATACATCGAAAGAACCCATTCTTGAATATGTGTTGAAGATTGGTATATGGAGGCCAATGAACTTTGAGAATTCCATGACGTGCTTGTAATCATGTGCATGAATCAAAGAGTTGTTTCCATGCTAAGAAGCAATTAATCCTAGGAGGAGAACACAAACCACACTTCCCTTGTGGAATTGTTACGTGATGGCATAGTGTGTTTGGGTCACACTAGGAAAAAACCATCGTTCAACTTGGCTTCATTAACTACCAAGATGGACTATCTCCAAGTCAGAGAGAGATGGGAATGAGTGTTGATTGTAGAGTTTAGATTTGGATATTGCTCAGAGTTGAGAGTCAATAAGAAGAATTCTACACCACAGGAACAAGTGAGACAACAAATAGAGCTAGAGACATAGCTAGGAGTAGTACCAATAGTCAAAGCCATGAGCTAGAGCTAAATCTAGAGTCAACTTTGTAGGCAGGATCCATATTCAAGGCGATGTTCTAGAGAATTTGACAAAGGGTACATTGATCTAGATTGGTTTCCTTCAATCTTTTAAAGACCAAAAGGCCTCTCAATGGGGAGGTGTGATCCAAAATGGATCTAATCCAACTAATGTTTGTAAGAATTAGTATTTACAAGTTAATTTTACAATTAATGAAGGTTAGTAAGCTATGTAAGAGACAATGTAAATGTAAAAGTGAATGAGGCCAAAAAAAGAGGGAAAAAGAAAAGAAAAATAGAATAGAAGAGGAGAAGAGGATGAGGAATGAGAAATGAAAGGTTATCATGTTAGTCTTCCCATTACCCTAGCTCTCCTTATTTACTACTATAATTTCACTCTCAAATGTGTTTTTCTATCCAATAGAGGAACATGCATAGAGAGCCATGAGCTTCCTTGTAACTAGAGATCGCCAAAATGAGAACTAAGCAAACATTCAAAGATGGTTTTCCCATTTGGGTTTCCAGGGTAAAATATTTGTGTCAATTATGAGTTTGATTTTATCTTTGCGTGATATATTTAAACGAGAGGATTATAGCCTCACCATTTCACCAAAAAATATCTTTGTAAAATAAATATAACCTTATCTCTTTAGATGATGAAAAAGACTTAACCAACCAAGCCACAAGTCGAGTTAGATCTAATAAAAAATGAAGTTGACTATCTAGAAAGATGAGTCAGAAGAGAGGTGAGTCGAGTCGGAAGCAAGGAAAGTTGATTCAACCCAAAGTCTGGTCGACCAAGAAAGTTAAATCAACCAAAAGAGACTCCAGCCAAAAGGTGGTTGTATTGGGTCCACTAGGAAGTATTTTTGGTCAAATGAAGAAGTGAAAGTTGAACAAGAAAGAACCTCGTCATAAATGGGTCAACCTGAGGATCAAATAAATAGTTAAAAGGTGAATTTGATGACCAACCACGAAGGGAAAACTTTGGAAATTTGGATTTAACAACTAACAGTTTAGGAGGAAGTTTGAAGGGAGAAATAGATGACCAACAACATATAAAAATGTCTGAAGGATGTTTTCAGTAACCCACAACACATTAAAATTCCCAAAGTTGATTTTGGTAATCCCTTGGCAACTAAGAACGTTTGGAAGTTGAGTTCAACATTTGACAACAGAGAAAAAAACGTATGGGGAGAAATTGATGGCTGACGAATGGGAAAAAAAGTGTATATTATCTGTGGGTAGGTAATAAACGCCCAAAAAAACCCCACTTTTGATATATATTTCATCTATGATTTATGGGCAAAGGAAAACACCCCAGTAAGTCGAAAATGTGCCCACGACTCTTAAAACAAAATAAAAAATCCCCAAATAAATAACAACAACTCAGGAAGGAGGGTTGTCGATTTACAACTCTTGAATCAATGTACAAGTGTGGTTAAGGAGATGTTAGTATGGTTTATTGACCCACATGGACCATATTAATACAAAATGAGCTCAAACCAAAAAGTATGAAGTTCTTTCTTATTCAACAATGAGAAATTTACAGGGTCTCTGATTCATCTCTATGCTCCTCAATGATATCTAGGAAGCCTCTCTACATCATTCACAACCCAAGAACCCTTTTCTCATTGTGGAGAAACATAATATAGAAGACTGAGTCGATCAAGAAGATAGCTGGAAGGTCAGCCATCCCCAATGCTTAAGCTTCTCCCCAATTTGTTTTTCCATCTTCCTTTGTTTATTTGTATTTTCTTCTACGTGGAAAATATCTCATTATTTGTTTACATACAACAATATACTTCCTGAATTTACATATATTATGTTAGAACATTTATAATTTTGAGCTTTTGAACTTTTATTTTTGCCTCTTAGAAATAAAAATTTTATCCAAAAAAGCAAAACACTTAGAGAGTTGCCTTTTAAATTTAAAATAAGTCTGACGGTTGTTGTTTATCAATAAGGCGCTTACAATATCTTTCATTGATAAGTTATTCTATGTTGATCTAACGGTTCTAATGATCTCCAAAGTGTAGAAGCTACATAAGGTTTAAAAGAAAATCTTTAACGATCTATTCGGAGCTTCGCGCTTTGGGTGTGACAATAAATCTAAACAGAAAAAACCCCGAAGTCCCAAAATCTCAAAGACAGTTCCTCACAATAATTCCTAAAGGACTTATGGATGAGTCATAAGACACGCGTCATTTAAAAATCTTTTCTTGTGCTGACACGTGGCACTTATTTTTGATACTTTCATCAGATGATTCATACATTTTCAAGTGACACATGCCACCTTTCTTTGCTTGACACATCATCAAGAATGACATCATCTCTGTCACGTCACTTCGGGATATTTCCCTTCGGGAGTTTTAAAAAAGACTGAGTTCACAAACCGCTGAAGTATCAAAGCGAAGAAGAAATTACAAAAAGTAAAAAATGTTTTAAAAAATTAATAAAACATTTAATAACTTAGGTTAATCATGATTAAGTATTAACATAACTGGGTAGTATCTCTATCCAAGAAATTCTCTCGATTCCCTAGTCACCCCTCGGCCCTCCAGGTCGTCCTTCGACTCCCTCTCACTAGGACCCCTTCCTTTCTAGTTGCTCCTCAGCCCCCTCCCATCCCTTGGAATCGGAATGGCAGTCCCAGATCTGGATCCTCCTGACATTTTAGAAGAAGTAGTGGCTTTCAAAGCTCTTGTTGGCTCGCTTCCTCCCCCCCCCCCGACATGACCAAGTACCTCTCATTTTGTAAATAAACTAGACTAGATTCTTGAGATATCAATCCCCAACACAACAATGAGATGGAAATCTCTTTCATTTGCATCTCGAGCCCTAGTTGGACAATTTATGGGCCTTTGGCCTTCCCTGCGACAAATAGATCTTTGGATTGAACGGAACTGGCATCCTCTGGTTCAAGGAAGGATGAATCACTTCTTCTGCGGTAAGGGTTTCTACATTTTCTATTTTGAACTTAAAACAAATAGAGACTTAATTTTTAGAAATGGACCTTATTTCTTTGGTCCCAGAGGACTCTATTTAAATAGCTGGACACCGGATTTTAATCCTGAAAATGACATCCCCTCAACAGTCCTAGTTTGGGTACGACTCCCACATCATCCCTTTCATTGCTGGGGAGACAAAGTTCTAAAGAGTATAGGAGATGATCTTGGGAAATACATCGACATGGCGGAACCCAAATCCAGCCTATACTCCTGCGCACAAATCTGTGTATAAGTAGACTTGGAAAAAGGGCTCCCAGAAGCAATAAAACTGAAGCAAGATGATTGGATCCATATCCAAAAACTTGACTATGAACAACTACCATTCAAGTGAAACTCCTGCCATGAATACAATCATTTTGAAAAAAAATTCCCAAGCAACAAACAACCCACAAAAACCGAAACCCCACCCCAGGAAGATGGCTGGCAACAAGTGCGCAGAAAAAACTCCAATGGAAAAAACAATGGATCTCATGCAAGACTCTCATATTCCCAACCACTAGCGGCGACAAAGCAAGGCCAAGCCACAAAACTTCCCCCCAAAAATACCCCCACACCGCATAGCAATCCTCCTCCAAGCAACAACTCCTTTGAAACTCTCAGCGAGCCCTCCCCCAATTAGAACACCTCTCCATAAAATCTCCCTCCCTTACCCCTTGACCCTACACTCATCGACAACTCTCCTGACTTAGATACAGAGGACCCCTCTATGGAATATCCAGATCCACCAGTGCTACAAGAAGTCTCTAGCTCAAACTCGCAAGTGCATAACCTACAAGAGAGAGAAGAAGGAGAACTTCTGCCAGAGAAACCTAAGAAAATAGGACGTCGATCTAACAAAGAGGCCAGAGAAGAAGCAACGGCCAAAGAAAAAGCACAAGGCATACAACAATCTATAGAACACAACATTCATATGTCAACATGAAAAATGGGAGCCAAAGGAATGGAACACTCGGGCCCAGGCATTCGAGCCCCCCCAAACCCCCCCCAATGATAATTCTCTCTTGGAATTGTAGGGGTTTCGGTAGTAAACTAAAAGCCGAGGCTCTAAAAGATCTAAAAGGAATGGTCAATCCTTCGATCATTCTCCTCCAAGAAACAAAAATGGAAGCAAAATCCATAATGGAAGCAACAAGCAAAACATACAAAACCACTAGTGGAGTAGTAGTCAGCTCTCAGGGAGCATCCAGAGGTATTGCAACGATTTGGAACGAGCAAATCTGGACCTCTGAGGTAACTTCTGAAACCCAAAACTGGATTCTTACAACCTTAAAACATAAAGATGACAACAACATTATTACGGTGATTAATATTTATATGCCAAACTCCTATAAAGATAAGCTGGCAGCCTAGGCCTCCCTTTCAAATCTTCGAAATACAGTGGATCTTTCCTCCTACATAATTGGAGGTGATCTAAACACTCACCTTAGTCAGGGGGAGAAAAAAGGAGGAAGTAAAGTCAGAGACCCATTCTCTGAAAATTTGGTTGATCTTATTTCAGATTGGGATTTGCAAGATATTAAACCAATCAAGGGGCATTACACCTGGAACAATAGAAGAGTAGGTCTCCAACACATTGTTTCTTTCCTGGAACGATTCCTTATCAACAATAACTTTCTTCTCTCCCCCCTAGACATCTCCTCCCAAATCCTTCCCTCAGCCATCTCTTATCACAAGCCCATCACTCTCTCCTTCCGCCCCTCCCAGAATTTGGGTCCCCTTCCATTCTGGTTCAACCAGTTGTGGCTTGATAACTTAGATGTCCCCTTGCTTGTCATTGTAGCCTGGAATGCTTCCTTTTCCGAATCCCCGAATTTTTTCTAGGAAAGCAAGCTAAAAACATTCAAGCTAGCACTTAAAGACTAGGCAAAAGAGTCCTACTCAGCCCCTCACCAAGAGAAGTAGGATAGACTGGAGCAACTTAGACAGATTCAGCAACAAATTGAAATAGACCCGGTGACATAATATCTAGTAAACCAAGATAAAGAATCACAACAACACCTCTAGACCACGCTTCGCAAAGAGGAAGAGCATTGGAGGTTGAAATCCAGGACTCTCTAGATAAAGGTTAGAGAGTCTAACACCTCCTTCTTCCACAAACAGGCACAATTTCGAAGGAAAACGAATATCGTGACAACAATTACCTCAAGCGCAGGTCAACAAATTGACTCCTATGAGGAGATAAAAGAGGAAGCCTATCATCACTATAGCAATATTTATCAGTGACCAATAGATGACTCAACGCAAGAGGAAGAAAATAAGTTGCTGGAAAATATTGCCAGCTTGGTCACAATTGAAGAAAACATCCAGCTTACTCAAGAAATAACCGAGGAAGAAATTCGTAAAGCCATCTGGAGCCTTGATCTTGACAAAGCGTTGGGGCCTGACTGTTTTCCAATCATATTTTTTCGGCATTTCTGGGATGTCATTAAAAAGGATCTGAGGAAAGTGCTAAATTACACTCTATGAAAGAAAAAAGTAGGAGGCTCCACAAATTCCACGTTTCTTGCACTCATCCACAAAGAATCTAATCCCTCAAATTTCACTCATTTCCACCCAATCTCTCTCTGCAATTCCTCCTACAAAATCCTCACCAAGATTATTGCAAATCATCTCAACCCCCTACTTGCTAAGCTAATCTCAGAAAATCAGACTGACTTCCTCAGAGACAAACAAATAACGGATAATATCATCTTGGTACATGAAGCAATACATTCAAGCAAAAAAATCAAAAGCCCTGGAATGGTCATAAAGCTAGACATGGCAAACGCCTTTGATAGGGTAAAACCTAACTTCCTCCTTTCAGTTCTACAGGCTTATGACTTCTCAGAGAACTTCATTAGTTGGACCAAAGCTTGCATTAGTAATCCTTGGATCTCCCCTCTCCTAAATGGGTGCCTAACAAATTTCTTCAAAGCAAGCAGAGGTCTCCGACAGGGTTGTCCTCTATCCCCCTCTCTCTACATACTTCTAGCGGATTCCCTCAGTCACAAACTGGAAGTGGAAAGGAGAAATGGAAAACTCTCAGGCCTTCGCATAGCAAGAGGATTCAAGGAAATAAATCACTTCCAATTCACCGATGACACTCTTCTGCTTGGGGCAACCGTAGTGCGCACTGCCACTCGCTTCCAAAATACCCTCAACTCCTTCCTCGCAGCCTCCAGAGGTAAGATAAATCTTCTCAAATGCAGGATTTATGGATGGCACGTCCCAGGACACATAAAGGAACAGATAGCAAGAATCTTTGTCCTTCCCATAATCACCTCTTGGAATCACTTCAAGTATCTGGGTATGCCTATTTTCCTTAGTCGATACAACTCTTCAGCTTGGTTTGAAATAGTTGACAAAATCAAATCAAGGATTCGGAGCTGGGGAGGCCAATGGCTCAACCCTGCAGGGAAAACAGTCTTACTCAAATCAATGCTCTCCTCTCTTTCCATCTTCCAATGCTTAGGACTCCTAGCTCCTAAAAGCATTCTAGATAAAATTGGCAAATCCTTAAGATGTTTTTTGTGGGCAAGAGGTAAAACAAATACAAAGAAATTCCATCTAATTAATTGGAAGCAAGTCTATCAACCTTACAACAAGGGTGGATTGGCGATCAAAGATCCAACTATTATGAACATATCTATGGGAGCAAAGCTAGCATGGCGGCTTGTAATAGGAAATTCATATTGGTGGAAGAAAGCCTTAGTGGAAAATTATTTCCAATCTCCTAGACTAAGATGTCTAGAGGAACCTTTGCCTGCTACCCCAGGCTCCCCAATTTGGCGTCTTCTAAAAAACACAGTTTATTTAATTCAAGCAAAAATCTCTTGGGCTCCTCGCAATGGATAGACAATAAACATATGGATGGATCAAACCCTCAATCATGAGCCTTTAAATTCTCTAGAGATCTTACACCCTCTTAAAAACTGGTGCTTCATGAATGATCTAACTAAACTACAAGATTTCTGCCTCTGGAATAATGAAGGGTATTGGGTTAGATGGAAACCTCCCAACCTCCCTGAGATTATCACCCCCCTTCTTCATGTTCTCTTTAATAATCTGGCTGGTTGTGCACCCCTCAACCACTTTACTGCAAATTTCCGAAGTTGGGGAGGAAAACCCTTTTTCGACAAAGAGGTATACTCCCATCTCCTCTCGAATCTCCCTGGATTTCCCACCTCCAAGCTCTGGAAGGAAATCTGGTCTGGACCCTCACTTCCCAAAGTTAATGCCTTCTGTTGGCTTCTCGCTCATGGTAAAATTTTAACCGCTGAAAACCTATTAAAGCGGGGCATTCAGGGGCCTTCCAGATGTCCCCTCTATCTTGAAGCCTCCAAAACCATAACTCATCTCTTCCTAGAATGTAAATTTTCCCTTCAACTCTGGAGCCTTATGTACCTTCCTCTTCCAAACATCTCCCCCCTTCCCGATAGCTGGACCACCCTTCTTACCCACTAGAAACAAAGATATTCTGGCAGTTTCAAAAATAAAAAGGGTTTGACCCTCCTTTGGAAACAAATTCCTAAATTTGTCACTTGGGAGATATGGCTAGCTCGTAACCAGGCTATCTTTCGTGGCAAGTCTCCCTCAGTCAGCAACACCTTCTCAAAGATATGTGGTATAACTTCTGAGGTTTTCAGAAATAAAGAAACAGATTTTGATCCCCCAGGTATCTTGGATTCAAGTGAAGAAGTTTGGGTTAATTATATCTGAGGACCAATGAAGAACAAAGAAACACCCCAAGTACAAGCCTCCAGGCAATCATATTGGCAATTGTGCCTCGACGATAACAACTTCTCCACCTGGAAGAGCCAAAAACATTCCCACCTTCTTTTCTTTGATGGTGCAACAACTGGAAACCCAGGCGTGGCAGGTGTCGGG
>SNQJ01S0088557.1:28199-52097 GCA_010110895.2 Picea sitchensis
TTCTCAAGCCACAGGTTAATCGTGTAGCCAACAGGTCCCGCACAAATTAACAAAAAAAAAAAAAAACTGTAGATTGAATATAGCTCAATTTTAAATTAATCAGTTCATGCACTCATCAATAATACTCAGGTATATATATATATATATATATAAAATTTCTGATAGTAGATTACAATATTAATAGTATATGAATTCATGTAGATGGTTCACAATAATTATAAATAATAGGATGAAGTTTTATTATTCTATGTATTGTCAGAGTTGTATATAATTAATTGAATTTTCCTCTTGCGCCCTCCATCTTGAATACAATAAGGTTGAATTAACGATCTCTTGTTTCACATCTTGGTTAACTTTTGTTAATACTGTTGTTGAATTCTCTATCTGGCATATAGATTTCTTCCTTCTTGAAGTGAAACAAAATTAGGTAGTCTTGGTCGATAGACCAGATTATACGTGCACTCTCAAAACTTCTTCATTTCTTGTTCATGATTAAAAACGGGAGAAAAATCCCTTTTGATATTGAGCCTTGAGTAGGATTCGCCTTCCAACTGGTTTCTGTAAATGATCCAAAAAGGATCCAGAGAAGGCTAAGAACAACTCATAACACATATAAGAAAATCATGATGCTCAGAATGGCTTCAACAGACAACAAAAGGGGAAAAAATAAAATTTCCCAAAACTCAGTGAAAAGAGCATGATCGCGAAGAGCGTGTCACAATATTTATAACGGCACAAACGGCTCGTCAAACAGAGTTACGGATCAAAAGTTATAAGCGGTCAAAGTTCAGTCAAACTTGGTCAAAAATCAAAAGGTCAAGGTGACACGTGGAACCACTGCAAGGGTGACATGTGGCACGCCCGTACAACTGAGTTGGCATGGGGATGACGTGGCCAGATCGTACAAGGTGATGGTAGACACGTGGGAAAAATATGTGGTGACACATGTTAGTTTCATAAACAAATGGTATGGTGCCACGTGGCACCCCTCCAATGGTTAGCAGGTGACCAAAATTTTCATGACTCCACCAGAGTTGAATCCTTGACCTACTCTTAGCCCAAATGCCCCACATCCCACGCTAGCCAATACACCACCATATGTTTCTTGTTTGTAATATGGTGAAAATTATATTTAAATTTGAAATTTTATGTGGGTGCCAAAGAGAAGGGGCTAGGCCTTTGGTCCATCCCCTGGTTATATGTGTTAACCATGCGACCATATTCCAACCGCCAAACTTAACCACCGCCATGTTTCCTATCGGATATTATAACCGCCGCCAACTGTGTCCGCCATTCTAGTGGCCACCCGCCAGATTTGGCAGGGCGCACCAAGTTGGTTTAACTATACGCCAGAAAAAACAGAGGCTCGTGGGATTCGACCCCGAGACTTCTGCTAACTAATGTCTTCAAATAACATCCACAACCAACGCGCCAACAACCTCATCAATGTACAATTGCTCACAAAATTGTATAATAAGGGGAGTTCTCCCAGAGTTCGGGGAGAGCACAAGAGGCAGACTAAGCGTATCCATACAATATGGATTTTTTCACAGTTTTCGAGACCGGGCATGGATTTCGAGATCTGTCTAGTCATTTATTGCAGGAGTAGTGGCACCCAAACCGAGGCAGGGGTGCCTCTTGGGACAAAAAGTGTCAGACTTGGATCAAGGCATGGGGACAGTCATTTTTAGGTAAAACGACACCACGAATGTAGTGGTGGTGTTAATTTTCTGATCTAAGCAAAGATTTTGTGGCTTAACTCCAGAATGAGGTATACTTATGTATTTTTCCCAATTCTTTTGTGGAGTTAATAAAAAGACCTACCCATTTGAGAGCAGGACCTGGAGATGTAGTCCACCAGGGACGAACTCCGTTATCAAGTTTTTGTGTTCATATTGCATGATTATGTCTCTTTCCTTTTGAGATTTTCCTTCTTTATGGTGTACTTTAGTTTATGCTCATTTAATACGATTATTTAATAAGCCACCTAAAGAAAATATCTTGGATCATGTTGGTATCAGAGCAGTCATCTTTGACTTGAATTGTTGAGTATGAATGCTTACTAGGGCCAAGCATAAGTAGTGTGAAAGAACTCTTAAGACTTTCGATCCCAAATTTTCCCGTGCATCCCGAAGGAAGAAGATGGCAGAAGAGGACAAGTGTGAAGAACAAGATAATTTTTTTTACATGGTCTTTTATCATATGTCAGAAGTGGTCGAACGAATGTATGGAGATTACGAGAAGAGGATGAAGAGGAAAGGAAATAAAAAGGAAGCACATGAAAATGATGATGCTTCAGTAAACCAAGGGGCTGGAAGAGATCCTCCTGAGCCTCCATCTTCGCCTTCAAGTTCTAGTTCTTCTTCCTTTGAGCATTCTCATCACTCTCAAAATTCTAACCATAAAGCCTCTTTTAAGAAACCATTATTAAAGATTGATGTAAAGTTTGCTTTACCTATGTTTAATGGAGATGATAATCCTAAAAAACTAGATAATTGGATCCGACAGGTTGAAGTATATTTCCATGTTCATCATATTGACGAAGAGGAAGTTAAAGTGCAATTGGCTTCTCTTTGGTTGGAAGGCACCGCTCTCGTATGGTGGGAGAGAAAGCTACTGGACATAAGTAAGTGTGGTAACCTTCTTTCCTCATTGTCGAAATTTAAATCAGAGATAAGGGAGCAGTTCTATCCATTAGGGTATTTACATAAAGCAATGATGGAATGGAAAACTTTAAGGCAGAGTAAAGGTCATACTGTACAATGTTTCACAGAAGAATTTAGGAAGAAAGCTATTGCATTGAAGATTCCTTTGGATTCTTATGAAACTTTAATGAAGTATATTGGCGTACGTCACAGTTACATTCATCATACTTTTCTCTTTTTTAACCCCACTATTGTTGACAAAGTTTGTGTGCAATCCACTCACCTTGAGAACAAGGGGAAACATGTTCAAGAACATCCCATGAAGAAACCTTCCAATTTCCCACACAAGACTTTCAATAAGTTTAAAAGGAAGGACAAGAATATTGCTATAGTAACGAGAAAAGGAGGAAAACCATCTTGCACTCATTGCAAGAAGCGCGGTCACGATGAAGAACAATGTTGGAAACTACATCCAAAAAAGAAACTGAAACAGTTTGGTGGAAAGGGGAAGACAAAGATCGTTGCTACAATGCAACAAGATCTTGGTTCCGATTTAGGAGATGAAGGAAAGATCACAGTGACTGGAGTACAAGGTACAGATTCCCTTCATGCTAGTTCAAGTTCCAATGATGAATCTCATGATGATGAACAAAAGAGGAATAATTTATTTCATATATGAGTTGTATCTAAACATATTAAAATAGATACATTATTTGATCTGGGTTCCCAAGTAAACTTAATATCTTAAGCACTTGTCAAGAAGATGGGTCTTGTAACAAAACCACATCCAAAGTCTTATCCTCTTGGTTGGGTACGTGATCAAGAAAAACTTAATGTCACCAAACAATGCAGGATCAGATTTGCTATTACTTCAAAGTTGACTGATGAAGTGGATTTGGATGTTGTACCACTTGATATATGTGGAATAGTGTTGGGAAGTCTGTATCTTTATGATAGAAAAGGAGTCTTCTTTCGTCATGAGAACAAATACCACCTTACTAAAGGGGGAGTGAAATATATTGTTAGAGCTCACAACATGAGGGTAAATACAACACTTGTTAGTGTAGGGAAAATGAAAAGACTCGTAACCACTAATAAGAGATATGTATTCATGTTCGTCAAAGAGAAAGATGTCGGGGCATCCGACGCTTTCCAAGGATGTGATCTGTCGCATAAAAAGAAATTAATTGATATTATTTCTAAGTATGATGATATTTTTCAGGAACCAGATGTATTACCTCCTAAGAGGGAAATTCAACATGAGATACATCTTTAGCAGGATTCTCCTCTTCCTAACGCGAGCATGTATAGGATGCCAGTTGTGGAGATGACAAAGATCAAGAAGCAGGTACAAGGATTATTGGATCAAGGGGTCATTAGGCCTAGTTCATCTCCTTGTGGTTCTCTGATCGTGATGGTGCTAAAGAAAGATGGCACATGGCGAACGTGTGTCGATTACCAGGATTTAAATAAAATCACGGTGAAAAATCGATACCCTCTTCCTCGTATAGATGATTTACTTGATCAGTTGAAGAACATTGTTTATTTCACTAAGTTGGATTTGTGTAGTGGATATCATCAAATCAGGGTTGCAGAACAGGATGCATGTAAGACTGCCTTTAAAACCAAACAAGGATTGTTTGAGTGGTTAGTTATGCCATTTGGGATTTGTAATGCTCCGACAACTTTCATGCGTGTGATGAATGACGTATTTATGCCTTTCCTGGATGACTTTGTGATTGTATATTTAGGCGACATTTTTGTTTTTAGCGGGACTTGGGATGAACATGTAAGGCATGCAAAGCAGGTATTGGATACTTTGCAAAGGGAAATGTTGTATGTGAAAATGTCTAAATGTGAATTTGGCAAGACTGCACTTGTATACTTAGGTCATATCGTGGGAGGAGGACAATTGAAGATTGATCCTTCCAAAATTGATGTAATTGTAAAATGGCCTGAGCCAAAGAGTGTAACCGAAGTCCGAAGCTTCTTGGGTGCAGTCCAATATTGGAGGAGATTCATTCCCAACTTCTCATTTATAGAAACTCCTTTGCATGCCTTAACCAGTGTGAAGAACACTTTTCAGTGGGAAGGAAAGAAACAAAAAGCTTTCAACATTTTGAAGGAGAAGATCAGTACCACACCAGTATTAGCACTATCGAATCTTCAACAGAGGTTCGAGATCGAAACATATTCAAACAGATACGCCATGGGTGCATAATTGATGCAATATCATAAGCCTATCTTTTACCACTCTAAGAATTTTAACCAAGTTGTTGTTAACTATCCTACATATGATAAAGAATTGTATGTATTAGTTCAAAGCGTAAAGAAATGGAAGCATTACTTGTTAGGGAAGGAAACAATTATACATACATATCACCAGCCCTTACAATATCTTCAAGCATAGACCAAACTGCAACAATCTCAACACTACAGATGGATGGGTTTTCTACAACAATTTCATTTGGTAATCAAGTACAAGAAGGGTACAAGTAACAAGGTAGACGATATGCTTTCTAGACCTCTGATTGCTGCTTCTATTATTTTGAAGAATACTTCTTTATCTCATGATAGCTATGTAGAGAAATATGCCATCGATGAAGATTTTAAAGAAGCATATGAGAAGCTAACCCATGGTGCATAGGTAGAGAACTATTGTGTGCAAGGAAAGTTACTCTATCATCTTGGGAAGCTATGTATTCCTACAAGTGAAGGAATCCATGTGATACGCGAAGCTCGCACTTCTCTTGTGTCTGGGTATTTTGGGGTAGGAAAAACTATGGCTCATTTGCAGAGGTTTTGTTATTGGCCTCAAATGAAAGAAATTGTAACTAAATATTTAAAGGGGTGTGTGATGTGTTCTACTTGTAAGCCCACTAATAGAAAATTGGGGCTATACTCACCACTTCATGTTCCATCCCATCCACGGGAAATCATTTCCATGGATTTTTTAGGGGGTTTACCAATGACCAAATGGGGTCATGATTATTTGTATTTCGTAGTGGATAGGTTCATTAAGATGTGTATCTTGATGCCATGTAAAAAGAAGATCGTTGTTGAGCATACTGCTAATCTCTTTTTTCAATATGTTTGGGTTCACTTTGGGTTACCCACGTCCATTGTCTCGGATCGAGATACTCAATTCCTTGGGGATTTTTGGACAACAAAAGGGGGAAAACTCAAAGTTCCCAAAACTCAGTGAAAATGGCATGATCGCGAAGAGCACGTCACAATATTTCTAACAGCACAAACGACTCGTGAAACAGAGTTACGGATCAAAAGTTATAAACGATCAAAGTTCAGTCAAACTTGGTCAAAAGTCAAAAGGTCAAGGTGACACGTGGCACGTCCGTACCACTGATTTGGCATGGGGATGACGTGGCAAGATCATACATGGTGATGGGAGACAAGTGGGTGAATTATGTGGTGACAAGTGTCCGTTTCGTAGACAAATGATATGGTGCCACGTGGCCTAGTCATGGGCTGCCACATGACACCCCTCCAATGGTTAGCAGGTGACCAAAATTTTCATGACTCCACCGAAGTCGAACCCTTGACCTCCTCTTAGCCCAAAGGCCCCACATTCCATTCTAACCAATACACCACCATATGTTTCTTGTTTGTAATATGGTGAAAATTATATTTAAATTTGAAATTTTATGTTGGTGCCAAAGAGAAGGGGAAGGGGAAGGGGCTAGGCCTTCGGCCCAGCCCCTGGTTATATGCGTTAACCATGCGACCATATTCCAACCGCCAAACTTAACCACCGCCATGTTTCCCACCATATATTCTAACCACCACCAATTGTGTCCGTCAATCTAGTGGTTGCCTGCCAGATTTGGTAGGGCGCGCCAAGTTGGTTTAACTATATGCCAAGAAAAAGGGAGGCTCATGGGATTCGACCTCGGGACCTCCGCTAACTAATGGATTCAAATAACATCCACAACCAATGTGCCAACAACCTCATCAATACACAACCGCCCGCAAAATTTTATAAGAAGAGGTGTTCGCCCAGAGTTCGGGGAGAGCACGAGAGGCAAACCAAACACATTTGTACAGTACAAATTTTTGCACAATTTTAGAGATTGGGCACGGATTTCAAGATCTCTCCAGTCATTTATTGCAGGGGAAGTGGCATGCAAACTGAGGCAAGGGTGCCTCTTGGGCCAAAGTGTCAGACTCAGATCGAGGAGTGGATACAGTCATTTTCAGGTTCAACGACGCCATGAACGCGATGGTGGTGTTAGTTTTCTGATCTGAGCAAAGATTTTGTGGCTTAACTCCAGAATTAGGTATACTTATGTATTTTTCCCAATTCTTTTGTGGAGTTACTAAAAACACCTATCCATTTGAGAGCATGACCCGGAGACGTAGTCCACCAAGGACGAACTCCGTTATCAAGTTTTTGTGTTCATATTACATGCTTATGTCTCTTTTCTTTTGAGTGTTTCCTTCTTTATAGTGTCCTTTAGTTTATGCTCATTTAATACGATTCTTTAATAAATCACTTAATGAAAAGATCCCAGATCAATAAATATCCCTTATCGTGATTTATTCATAACTTTATTGATTCGCTCTCATCTCACAAGACACCGATTTTTATACCTTGAATTTGAGTTCTCTTATTTTATTGATTGCTTAAATCTGGATAGGATTCTTTTATGTGAACCAGTGTAGTATTTAGGAGATTTACCTAAGTTATTTTCTTAATTGTAGTTCTGTATTTTATCTTTGGTTTATACTAGCACTACATGTCTTGAATGAAATTACGAAATTGTCGTTTGCTCGAAAATTTAATTTAATTAATAAATTAAGATCAAGAGCCCAAAACTACCTATAATCTCCGATGACTATCGAATAAGTCATATTCTATTTTGACCGAAAGTTTAAATTACACTTTGGTTCTATAATGTGAAGTAGTGAAGGAACTGCGAAGTGAAACCTATCACCGAAGGAGTTATTATTTGTTCGCTTGGGCCCCAAACTAAAATTTGAGGTGGTTTAACCTTGTTCTCGTATTGCTCTAGTTTTTTTATCCCTAGAGTAGTTATACTTTTGGTCTTGGTACTAATCCTTGGTCTTGGTACTTTTCAGTCACTCAGATTTGTTACAATTGATGCAAGTTCTAATCTTGGCATTAATTATAGTAACCAATAGCGCAACGATTATAATCTAATCTTGATTGTTAATCTTGGTACTATAACGATTCTTTTAGTTTCTTTAAATTGATATTTGAATAAGAGATATTAAGGATGGTACATTATAGCTTATTAAAATTTCTCGTTGGAAAAAAGAGTATGCTTTTTTTTTTCTAAAAATAAAAAATTTTACGAGTTAATATTCATAGATTATTAATATATTTTAGCTTGATGTTAATAACTTTTATTAATATCCTTACCACTGATAGCTTGAATACATACAATAGTTTAATAGCATTGTATTACCTAATTTTAGTAGTCTTAATCATATTTAATGTTAGATGACAGCGCACAAGAATTGAATAATGAGTTATATTATCTATCATCCCATTAAAGTGTAGACGTGTAATTACTACTTGCAATTTTTTAATTAAGAAATTGTGTGATCGCGAAATCTCCTATCGAAGATAAGATGCTTCCTTATATAAAACGTATTCCAAGATAAAATCCTTGGATATTAATGTTGTCATCAAGTATTCCTTGACTTGTTAAATTGTGTAAATTGCGAAGTTATTGTAATAAGTTAATTGATGAATAACTATATATATATATATATATATATAATAATAATAATAATAATAATAATAATAATCTATTTTTAAGGTTACGGCCAAGCCAGCACATCAAATTGGTGTATGAGACTCCCTTGTTTGTGGGACAAGGGACCCCCCTCCACTCAGCGATTTGTGAGACTCCCTTGTTTGTGGGACAAGGGGACCCTTCCACGGAAATATTTGATCTGCAGTTTATGAAGGCATACATACCCTACTCCCTCTCGATTAACTTACACTATATATATATATATATATATATATATATATATCATTCTTGTTCATAGTTTTGCTTACTCTTGATGTTTAGTTAATGAGGGATGTTGCATATGGTATCAGAGCGGTTTCATCCCTGCGACATTATTACACCTTGCATTGTCTTATTTTAATAGTTAAATATGTATTGTTAATGAAATTTGGATTTGTTCATGACAGGTATCATGGCCAGAGGAAGCAGGATGAGTAGATGACGTGGTGCATTGGGAAGAAGTACGCTTCCTCTGAGAGCATCCATGCAGGAGGGATCGACTCCACTCAGAGAGGAGAAATCTAATGAGCAGGAGCAGGTTGTTGTGGGAGATGTGGTAGGTATGATGATATCCTTCCAGAGGATGTAAGAGGTGTTGATCAACTGCTTGGATCGATATGAGGGTAGAGAGTATGTGCCCAAAGAGGGTTCACAATGCACTCCAACAAGTAGTAGTAGTATAGACAAAGAACTCGAGAAAGTGAAATTTCCCGAGTCTTGGGGTGCCACAGAAGGATTAGCCATCGAGGCATGGTTGGAGAACATGGCAACGTGCTTTTCACTACGTTATTACACTTCCAACATGAAATTCTGCATGGTGGTCTTTCAATTGAAAGGGAGTGCTCTGCTTTGGTGGAAGACACTCTTACCTCAACTAAACATGGTCGTTGAAGACATGTCATGGGAATTGTTCGAGGAACGAGTCTGGGAGAGGTACTTGTCCGATGAATTCATTGAGTTCCAACTTAATGAGTTCAGTGCCTTACGACATGGTAGTCATACGATACTGGAGTATGAAGCCAAGTTCATGGAACTACTCAAATATGCTCCACATCTGAACACCAAGAAACTAAAAGTTAACAAGTTTGTGTTCGGCCTCAAATTCAACATTCGTACGAAGGTGAGGATTTTGATTCCTCAGACGTTGCACGATGTAGTTCAAAAGGATCTTATTGCTGAAGAAGAGATGAAAAATGGGGGTCAGGGCAAAACTCCTTCCAGATAGACTGAACAAGAGCCATTGAGAGCGCAACAACATCAGACACCAATTAGAATGAATTTTTTCCACCACGATACGCCCATAAGAACTTTTTTTTCGACATCGTGCCTACTGACTCCTTAATAAAGGAATCCTTACATAGCACCATAGCAGAAGAAACAAAAACATCATCCATAATAGAAACAACAGTTTAGATGTGGTCCACAAAACATATCAGTACAATAGACTCCTAGGCCAACAACTTCTACTTCTGGGACTAGGAGCACTGGACCAAAGAGTCACTGTTGGACATGTGGAGAACCACATTACCAGAGAGACTGTCCAATTGAGAAGGAAAGATCTTCTAGATCAACAAGACCTATGACAGTTGGATATTTGGGAAAGGCCCATAGGATACATGCAATGGCGAATAACCGCCATGCCGAGCATTAGTCCACCGTGCTCGAGACGTCAAGTATTATCGTTGATCAACATTTTAGTATTTTAATAGATACATGAGCTACTCAAAGTTTTATGTCTAGTGTTGTGCTTAAAATAATTAAGGTGAAGCTAGTCGAACAAGATGAGTTTATACATGTGGAAATGGCAGCTGGTGCCAAGCAAAAGGTTGGAGGAAAAGTTAAGGATTGTAACATTAACTTGGGTGACTTTGTGACATGTGTAAACCTATATGTTACAATCTTGGGATCTTATGATATAGTGATTAAAATGGATTGGTTATAATTGCACGATGCGATAATTAAATGAAATATGAAATTGTTAAGTTTAACATATGATTCAGGACAAAGTAGAGTAATTGTAGGAAGAAACCAGGGAGTGTTGTTGAGGTTTATTTTTTCCTTACAATTATAGAAAAGTATGTGCAAGGGGTGTAAGTTATACACCATATTAGCACTTAATGAAAAGGGGTACACAAAATAATTATAAAATATTCCTGTAGTATAGGAGTTTTCCAATGTATTTCCTGAGGAATTACCAGGTTTTCCTCTAAAAAGAGAATTGGAGTTTACCATAGATCTGAAACCTGGAACTGAACCTATTGCAAGAACACCATACTGGATGACGACACTAGAGTTGCAGGATTTTAAAATGCGATTGAAGGAGTTTTTGGATTTGGGACTTATACGTCCAAGCGTATCATTGTGGGGTGCGCTGATGATTTTTTTAAGAAAGAAGGATGAATCGTCGAGGCTTTGCATTGACTATCATCAATTGAACAAAGCTACGATCAAGAACTAGTATCCATTACCAAGGATTGATGATTTGTTTGATCAAATGAAGGGAAAACTATGTTTTCAAATATTGACTTGAGATCGGGATATCATCAATTATAGATTAAGGAAGAAGACTGAATTTAAGACGATATTTTGACACTAGGAGTTTAATATTTCATGGTTTGGACTAACAAATGCCCCATGAGTATTCATGAGTTTGATGAATGGGGTGTTCCATGAATACCTGGACAAGTTTGTACAAGTATTTATTGACGATTTACTGATTTATTCTCGAACTATAGAAGAGAATGACTAACATTTGAGGTTAGTTTTACAATGTCTAAGGGAAAACAAGTTGTATGGGAAACTGCCAAAATGTTCATTTTACCAGACGAAGATTCATTACTTGGGACATATCATATCCAGAGAAGGTATCACTATGGATCCAATGAAATTAGAGGCTATTATGGAATGAACAACACTAACAAATGTACAATAGGTATGTAGCTTTATGGGGTTAGCAAGTTATTATCGACGTTTCGAAGATAGCAAATCCAATCACGAAATTACAAAAGAAAAACAAGAAATTCGTATGGTCAGAGAAATGTGCGGAAGAATTTAAAAATCTTAAGGAGTTATTAATGACAACACCAATACTAAAGGTCCATAATATGGACAAGGAATTCTTGGTATACATAGACACATCCAAGGAAGATTTAGGTGGAGTATTGATGCAATATGATCGAGTGATCACTTACATTTCAAGTAAATTAAGAAGGCATGAAGAGAACTACACAACACATGATTTGGCTTTATTAGCGATCGTATATGCCTTACGAGTTTGGAGATATTAACTTATTGGAAGAAAATTTGAGTTAAAGAATGATCACTATGGATTACAACACATTTTTACTCAGAGTGACTTGAACGCGTGACAAAGGCGTTGGTACGAACTACTAAGTGAATAAAAATTTGAGATTACCTACATTAAAGGAATGGTGAATAGAGTAGAAGATGTGTTGAGTCAGAGACCGCACATATTCTCAATAATACCTCTTAAGACAAATCTTCGAGAAAATATTCTAGCTTTACATATTGACGATGATTGGTACAAGGAAGTTAAGGATAATACCGGATGAGATACCATGATGGTACCAAGGTATGAAGGTTATTCATTTGACAATGACAGTTTGTTGAGGTATAACAACAAAATTTATGTACCACCTAACGACGAATTACGAAAGTTGATTTTGAGCGAAGCTCATTGAGTAGTATACATGGCTCATCCAGGAGTCACGAAGACGAAGGTAGACTTTAAGCCATTATTCTTATGGAAAGGAATGAAAGCATATATAGTTAATTATGTGGCAAGATGTCTAGAATGTCAGCAAGTGAAGGCTAAGCATAGACATCCAGCGGGATTGTTACAACCACACACGATTCTTGAATAAAAATGAGAAGTCATTTTGATAGATTTTATTGTTGGTTTTCCACTAACGACAAGGAGACACAATTCGATTTTTGTAGTCATTGACACTTTGACGAATAGTGAAAACTTTGTTCCAGTGTGTACGACATATCAAGCACCGTACATAGTAATATTTTTTGTTAGCGAGATTGTGAGGTTACACGGTGTACCAAGAAAGATCATATCCAATCAAGGATCGATGTTTACTGGACGATTCTGGATTAGTTTCCAAGAGGCTTTGGAAACACAATTAAATTTTAACACAACATATCACCCTGAGATAGATGGTCAAATAGAAAGGATGAATAATATTTTAGAGGATATGTTGCGTATGTATGTAATGGATCAAAAAAGACGTTGGGAATAATTCTTACCATTGGTAGAATTCACGTACAACAACAATTATCATAGTTCAATTAAGATGACATAGTTTGAGTTTCTTTATGGACGACCATGTCAGACACCTCTGAGTTGGGATTGACTAGAGGATAGGGCCCTAGTGGGACCAGAAGTGATCCAAGAAATGGAAGAATAGATGCGAACAACAAGACAACGAATTAAGGAAGCGCAAGATCGACGGAAGAGTTATGTTGATGCACATCTCATTGACCGTAGTTATGAAGTTGGAAACAAATTTTCCTTGCAGGTAAAACTGCATAAGAGTTCGATCAAGTTTGGAAAGGGTGCCAAAATATCTCCTAGGTTTGTGTGACCTTTCAAAGTTGTGGAAAAGAAAGGAGTCGTGGCTTAATTACTAGCCTTGCGTGATTCTTTGAGGAATATGCACAATGTATTTCATGTATCAGTTTTGCGACATTATATTTCAGATCCATCATATGTTATTGACTTGAGTTATTTACAGGTGTCGAACAAGGGTGTTCTCATGGCGGAGATAATCCACATTATGGACCATTGCACTCAACAACAATGACATTAAATGGTCGATCAAGTCAAGGTCGAGTGGGACAATTATAGTCCATACTCGACTGCTTGGGAGGATGCATATGAGATGCACCAATAGTTTCCTTATTTGTTTAATAGATCATATATGTAGATCTGTGTTAGATACATTTATGGCTACCATTATTGACATTGTACAAATTTCGGCACGAAGTTTAAAACAAGAGGGGGTGTATGTAACATCTAGTCCCACTGGGCACATTTTATAATGATTTATTCTTTGAGGACACTTGCGATCAAGTGATCCTGTTATGATACATTTTGATTATGCTTTGATTATGAGTTATATTGTGATTTCATTGATTATATGCTAATTTCTAGATGTATGTATATTGATAGGTATTATTGATGAGTCTCCCTGAGTGTAAAGGATACATGATAGGTTGATGATGCTGATGGCATCCAAAGACTCCCTTGGACTCTGGATTGAGTAAGGGAGTGGACTTGTATTTGGTTTGAGTATTTGATTTACACGCATGTGATTTATATGATGATTTCAATATGGATGTTTGTAGATGGATTATTGACAATTTTCTTGTCAGTGGATGCATGCTCTATGGAGCTTTCTAATCCAAATCACATAAGGAGTAAAGGGGTCATGCACAAAAAACCAGATAGTTGAGGGAGAGGTGTGGCAACATCCCTTTCATAGCCTAGTGGCACTCCCACCGTGAACTGGATTATAGGTTAACAATTACCTAGTTTGAGAGGTCCACGATGTCGTGAGGGAAGATTGAGACAGTTGCTCACGAAGAATTTTAAGGGGCATGCAATAAGGAAGAATCCATGTTCCTTAGAAGCCCTTAGTCTCTCACAATGTCTACCAAGTGGGGTGTTGACTCCAAGTGTTGTACAAACTTCCAAAACTAGTCAAAGGCGAGTGGCACCCTTGGAGCACAAAGGTGTGTCATGAAGGGAAAATCACATAATCAAATGTGAGTAATAAAATTATAGAAGGCTTAGACAAGAAAAATAAAATACTTAGACTTTGTTAGAAAGAGCATGCAAATGATTATTAAATTAAAAAAATAAAAAAATAACAAAGAGTCTAAGTTTAAAGAGGTTTGTTTAAGTAAACCATAAAAAATGGAATGAAAGAATTAAACTAGCAATTTAATTGAATGAAGAAACAAGAATAAACTTGCATGAAAATAATAAAAAATATTTGTAAATAAAAAGAAAATAAAACATGAGAGAATAGGTGGTCCACATAGATTAGCATCTCAAGTCAATCTATCACTAATCCTAACTAAAAGAAGAATCCTAATTCAAATTAAACTAAAATCTATTTAGGGGACACAAAATAAGTGAGGGATTGGGGAACTAAGAGACAACTAAGAGGAAAAATTGGAACACATTGGGGAATGCGAGAGAAAATGAGTTTTAAATAAAATAAAAAAATAAATTACTTGTGCAACTTGGGGAGAGTGTGACACATATAGTGGGTGAACAATCCTTTAATTAAATTATTAAAAATTAATTATTTGTGCATGAGGACATGTGTCATTGCGAATTTTTCTATAAAAGAAATGGAGAGAAAGGGAAAAGGATATCACTTTGGTTAGTACTATTATGCTGCAAATTTTTTTCTTGACTAAATTTAACTTGTGAGAGTTGAGATTCCAAGACTTGTAAAGAGTGGAAGCTCTTCCTTGCGAGACAAGTTTTGGTGCTATTGGTTGTTGGTTTACTGTGTATGGCCCATTTCCGGATTGAGGGGCTAAGGAGGAAGAAGAGTACCCATAGCGTTCATTGGGAGGTACCGATGAAGTTATTGGATTGGAAAGCGAAGGACAGGAGGACGTTGCACAGTTTCCAATCTGAAATTCGGGCTCAAATTTCCAATCGGTTTCTGGTTATGGTATTAAGAATCAGTTATTGTTTTAATTATTTGTTGCTCAGTGGGAGAATACCGAATGTTGGTTTTGTTGTCCTGGTACTTTTAATAAAACCAAATGTAATGATAATTGATATTTTCATGATATTGAGTTTTACTTTCAGAACATATGTTAAATTCAGATTAATTCTTGTATATTTCATATTGATTTTGTCCTCTATGATTATAAATAAAAGTTGAAAGAGACTATGCATAGAACGGTTTATGGATTAAATAAATTCTTATGATTGCTTATGATTCTTATTACTACTTGTGTATAGATTGGATAAAATGAAATGAAGGATATTCCAGTGATTGTTCAAATTGTAAACAAATATGTATGCATAAGTTGAAGGGTTAATTGGAATATATTTTACTCTGTGTATTATTGATGAATGCAGGAACTGAATAATTTAAAATCGAGCTAATCCTTAACTGTAGATGATTTATATATACATATATATAATTTATAATAGTAGATTACAATAATGACAATATATGAATTCTTGTAGATGGATTGCATTAATTATAAATAATAGGATGAAGTTTTATTATTTTGTGTATTATTAGAGTTGTATATAATTAATCGAATTTTCCTCTTGTTCCCTCTAGTGTGAATACAATAAGGTTGAATTAACGATCTCATGTTTCACATCTTGGTTAAATTTTGTTAATAATGTTGATGAATTCTCTATCTGGCATATAGATCTCTTCCTCCTGGAAGTGAAACAAAATTAGATAGTCTCGGTCGATAGACCAGATTATAGGAGCACTCTGAAAACTTCTTCACTTCTTATTTAAGATTAAAATCAAGATAAAAATCCCTTTTGATCTTGAGCCTTGAGTAGGATCCACCTTCCAACTAGTCTCTGTAAATATCCCTTCTCGTGATTTATTCATAATGTTATTGATTCTCTCTTGTTCGACAAGACACCGATTTTTATACCTTGAATTTGCAGTTCTCTTATTTTATTGATTGCTTAAATCTGGATATGATGCTTTTATGCGAATCATTGTAGTAGTTAGGAGATTTAACTTAGTGATATTCTTAACTATAGTTTGATATTTCATCTTTGATTTATACTAACACTATTGTTGGTTGTTCTTATCCTCTTTCTACTTCTTAGGCTGACCCAGGTTTAGATCTAAACAAGCTTCCAACAAAGCCTTCTAAAACTATCACCCACCCTGGTAAACCAGAAGGCAACATAACATAGAGAGTGTACTGTGCAGTCTCACCCAAGATAGTTCTTTGGGTGGCTGCAATGCTCAGGTGCTTGCAGCCTGGGAATGAGTGGGGATCTAGGATTGTACTTTGTGATCTTCATTCATTTACTATCTCATACATCTATATTTAATATGCCGTCGTTTTTTTTATCCATGTATGTAAATCCACAGATCTAACTACTTCATCAAGACATTTATCTAGGAGTTTACCATTGACATAAAAGAAATAAATAGTAACTAGTTCACATAACACATGATCTACCATGGTTCACCCCCTCTTGGGATACGTCCACAAAGATTTGTCTCTCGAGCTCCTTTATTATTTATCTGCAATATATCATGGCCCTGTGCACATTACATTTTCTGATCTTACAATCTCAATAGGCTTCTTGATCCCTTTTAGGCTGACTAGGTCACACCAGGCTCCTCAGCCTACGATCTAAACCTCAGGACCAAGTTGCTCGACTCTCCTCTAGCTCAACAACTTACAAAAAGTTACAGTTCTTACAATTCTTGGTTTACCTACACAAAACAATATTTATTTCATGCTAGCCTTCGAAATTTGAAGTCCGATCCAACCCCCCTATCTAGACATCCTAGGTACTTACTTATACATATTCTTATCTTATTGGTCATTACAATATCTTACAAAAAACCTAACCCTAATATAGTTAGGTTTCTTTGCATGCACCCCTTGCATGCTTTCCTCACACGTGTTGCTTTTCCCTCCAACTGTCTTTTTTCCACTTCATGGTTTTCTCTCCAAAAATGGCCTTTTCCCCAAAATGGGACTACGTCCAACAAGCCCCCAACACTGATATGTGGCTCGTTCCGAGCCACCTAGGCTTTGCACGCATCCTCGAAAGCCTCTGCTGTACTATGGAACTTGTCGGCAAGTTCCCTTGCTCATCTTTGGACCCACGCGACCTTTTATGTGAACGCTTCTACTGCTTGCACTGTGATCTCCTCCCAGATTAGTGATGTACACTCTACCTGTACTTGCACCATGGTTTTATTTTCCTCCTCCAACTGCACGATAATATCAGTTGCTAGCTCTTGGAGAGGTTCCATCTGCGTGATAATCTCTGCTGCTAGCTCTTGGTGAGGTTCCATCTGCGTGTGTCTCTCCTGCCTCTACGTCTGCGCTACTATTAATTCTACTTATAACTTCTTCATGTCTTGTGCTCCCTTGAGACACTCAATGATAGTCATTGTTTTCTACCTCTGCTTGAGGTCCTGGATGGTTGCACTTATCTTTCCTTCTTCTTGGTCCCACTGCTAGACCTTTTCATCTTCCTCCAATATTGTCCACAATTGCATTTCCCTATCAAAAAAGTCCACAACTGCGTTGACCTGTCTTTCCATTTCATCCATTTGTCCTACAACTTCTTGCCTCCTTTGTTCTTTCACTTCCAGGGAGTCGTAGGAATGAGTTTTACCTTTAGGAGACACAATTTGATATATGTATTGACAGATGTTATTGACGAGTTTTCCATGAGTGTGCACGACATTGACATAGTGTGGATGCCGATGGAATCAATGGACCTCCTTGGACTCCAGATTGAGTAAGGGAGTGGATTGCATTGGTTTGAGTATTTCATTTATGTATATGTGACACATGATTGATTATAGTATGTTTTTTTATATGGATCATTGACAATGTTTCATTAATGGATGCAGGCTAACAATTGCTTGCTAATCTGACTCACATAAGGAGTAAAGGGGCCATTCACATAGACCAAATATTGAGAGAGAGGTGTGACAGATTCCATGTCACAGCCTACTAGCACTCCCGTCGTGGCTCGAATTGTAGGTTAACGATTACCTAGTTCAATAGGTCCATGATATCGCGAGGGAAAACTAAGAAAGTCACTCACGAAGATTCTAAGGGGCACGCGATAAGGCGGGGTCCTTATTCCTTAGAGGCCCTTAGTCTCTCACAAGGTCACCCGAATGGAGTGTTGACTCCAAGGGTTGGAAAACTACCAAAACCATTCAAAGGCGAGTGGCACCCTTGGAGCACAGAGTGCGTCTTGAAGGGCACGTTGCGGAAATAAAACTCGAGTCAATGAATCTAGGTGGCCTAGAAATTCTTGAGCGAATAATTAAACCTTGTAAAATCTTTAAGCATTGTTGGATTTAATTAATTAATTAAGGATTGGAATTATTAATTGTGAATCCCCAAATAAAAGTCTAAGCCTATTAAAAAATTAATCCTAATTTGGTAAGAAGACTAAAACTAAATTATTAACTAAATCAAAATAGGAATGAGGTAAATCACTTTAAGAAATTAAGAAAAATAAAATAAACCTAAAGATTGACTTAATACACATATGTGCAAGAAAATACCAAATTGGAATTTGAGGTAAGAAAGGAATAAAGTTGAAAGAATGTGTACGCATAGAAAGGTATCTAGAGTCTAGCTAACACTACTTTAACTAGAAGAAGATTCCAATTTTAAATCAACTCAGATTTTATTTTTTTCAATAAGAAAAAAAGTCTTATATTAGTAAATATAAAAAGTTCTCGTACATAACCAAACTTCTGATAAACAGAGCTTTAAGATCCCCAAAACATAACTTATCTGAATTTTGTTACAGTAACTCTGAGGATTCATAAGATATTCCAGCCTTATAAATATAACCTTCTATGTATTTCATTGCCACTTACAAACAAACCAAAATAGAAAAAAATATTTTCCTTGTAACTAAAATCTTTTTCATATGAGCATCTTTTCAAAAATTTCAGAGCCTTCTTCATTGGCCAAGGAATAATATAATCCATCCTCATCTAGGACTAGAGCTTCTTTGGATAGTTGATCTACTTCTTTGTTGAAGGATTTGTATATGTGTTGTGCATTAAGATGCAAAAAGTTTCTGCTCAAAGCTCGGATTTTCGTCATACATGGCTGTAGAGAAGCCACCTGAAAATTGTTAGCATATTTAAACCAATCAATAATTACATTTGAGTCACCCGTCACCTATAATCTTGTAATATTTTTATAAGAAACAAAAAATAAAATACTCCATAAAGCAAGTAGTTCTCCCCTTGAATTGGTCCCTTTGTCACAATTCATCTTAATTCTGAAAGTACCCTCTGTAAGACATTTTAAAACAGCTCCAACCCCGCATTTGGATCCCAAATATTAAGAAGCACCATAAAAAAATCCCACTGCCAAATTCCAGTCTATTAACGGAGGCATATCTATCCTGCATACCTTGGAAGAAGTTGATCTTTTGGTTTCACCCAAATCCTAAAAGATATTGTTGCATACTCTACTCAGATTCGGCGGGGTGTCCTCAAATATGGTCAAGTTTCTAAGATTCCATACCTCCCAACAAATGATACATGTGAGTTCTTTCTAGATCTCTTCCTTTTTAATCTAGTTCTGCATTCCATCAATATGTAAATATCCCTTCTCATGATTTATTCATAATGTTGTTGATTCTCTCTTGTTCGACAAGACACCGATTTTTATACCTTGAATTTGCAGTTCTCTTATTTTATTGATTGCTTAAATCTGGATATGATGCTTTTATGCGAATCATTGTAGTAGTTAGGAGATTTAACTTAGTGATATTCTTAACTGTAGTTTGATATTTCATCTTTGATTTATACTAACACTATTGTTGGTTGTTCTTATCCTCTTTCTACTTCTTAGGCTGACCCAGGTTTAGATCTAAACAAGCTTCCAACAAAGCCTTCTAAAACTATCGCCCACCCTGGTAAACCAGAAGGCAACACAACACAGAGAGTGTACTGTGAAGTCTCACCCAAGATAGTTCTATGGGTGGCTGCAATGCTCAGGTGCTTGCAGCCTGGGAATGAGTGGGGATCTAGGATTGTACTTTGTGATCTTCATTCATTTACTATCTCATACATCTAGATTTAATATATTGTCGTTTTTTTTATCCATGCATGTAAATCCACAGATCTAACTACTTCATCAAGACATTTATCTAGGAGTTTACCATTGACATAAAAGAAATAAATAGTAACTAGTTCACATAACACATGATCTACCATGGTTCACCCCCTCCTAGGATATGTCCACAAATATTTGGCTCTCGATCTCCTTTATTATTTATCTGCAATATATCATGGCCCTGTGCACATTACATTTTCTGATCTTACAATCTCAATAGGCTTCTCGATCCCTTTTAGGCTGACTAGGTCACACCAGGCTCCTCAGCCTACGATCTAAACCTCAGGACCAAGTTGCTCGACTCTCCTCTAGCTCAACAACTTACAAAAAGTTACAGTTCTTACAATTCTTGGTTTATCTACGCAAAACAATATTTATTTCATGCTAGCCTCCGAAATATGAACTCTGATCCAACCCCCCTATCTAGACATCCTAGGTACTTACTTATACATATTCTTAGCTTATTGGTCATTACAATATCTTACAAAAAACCTAACCCTAATATAGTTAGGTTTCTTTGCATGCACCCCTTGCATGGTTTCCTCGCACGTGTTTCTTTTCCCTACGACTGTCTTTTATCCACTTCATGGTTTTCTCTCCAAAAATGGCCTTTTCCCCAAAATGGGACTGCGTCCAACAAGCCTTCAAAACTGATATGTGGCTTGTTCCGAGCCACCTAGGCTTTGCGCGCACCCTCAAAATCCTCTGCTATACTATGGAACTTGTTGGTAAGCTCCCTTGCTCGTCTTTGGACCCGCACGACCTTTTATGTGAACGCTTCTACTGCTTGCACTGTGATCTCCTCCCAGATCAGTGATGTACACTCTACCTGTACTTGCACCATGGTTTTATTTTCCTCCTCCAACTGCACAATAATATCCGTTGCTAGCTCTTGGAGAGGTTCCATCTGTGCGATAATCTCTGCTGCTAGCTCTTGGAGAGGTTCCATCTGCGTGTGTCTCTCCTGCCTCTACGTCTGTGCTGCTATTAATTCTACTTGTAACTTCTTCATGTCTTGTGCTCCCTTGAGACACTTGATGATAGTCATTGTTTTCTACCTCTTCTTGAGGTCCTGGATGGCTGCACTTATCTTTCCTTCTTCCCGGTCCCACTGCTAGACCTTTTCATCTTCCTCCAATATTGTCCACAGTCGCGTTGCCCTATCAAAAAAGTCCACAACTGCGCTGACCTGTCTTTCCATTTCATCCATTTGTCCTACAACTTCTTGCCTCCTTTGTTCTTTCACTTCCAGGGAGTCTTAGGAATGAGTTTTACCTTTAGGAGACACAATTTGATATATGTGTATTGACAGATGCTATTGACGAGTTTTCCATGAGCGTGCACGACATTAACAGAGTGTGGATGCCGATGGAATCAATGGACCTCCTTGGACTCTAGATTGAGTCAGGGAGTGGACTGCATTGGTTTGAGTATTTCATTTATGTATATGTGACACATGATTGATTATAGTATGATTTTTTATATGGATCATTGGCAATGTTTCATTGATGGATGCAGGCTAACAATTGCTTGCTAGTTTGACTCACATAAGGAGTAAAGGGGCCATGCACATAGACCAAATATTGAGGGAGAGGTGTGACAGAGTCCATGTCCCAGCCTACTAGCACTCTCATCGTGGCTCAAATTGTAGGTTAACGATTACCTAGTTCAATAGGTCCATGATGTCGCGAGGGAAAACTAAGAAAGTTGCTCATGAAGATTCTAAGGGGCACACAATAAGGCGAGGTCCTTATTCCTTAGAGGCCCTTAGTCTCTCACAAGGTCACCCGAATGGAGTGTTGACTCCAAGGGTTGGAAAACTACCAAAACCATTCAAAGGCGAGTGGCACCCTTGGAGCACAGAGTGCGTCTTGAAGGGCACGTCGCGGAAATAAAACTTGAGTCAATGAATCTAGGTGGCCTAGAAATTATTGAGCGAATAATTAAACCTTGTAAAATCTTTAAGCATTGTTGGCTTTAATTAATTAATTAAGGATTGAAATTATTAATTGTCAATCCCCAAATAAAAGTCTAAGCCTATTAAAAAATTAATCCTAATTTAGTAAGAAGACTAAAACTAATTTATTAACTAAATCAAAATAGGAATGAGGTAAATCACTTTAAGAAATTAAGAAAAATAAAATAAACCTAAAGATTGACTTAATACACATATGTGCAAGAAAATACCAAATTGGAATTTGAGGTAAGAAGGGAATAAAGCTGAAAGAATGTGTACGCATAGAAAGGTATCTAGAGTCTAGCTAACACTAGTTTAACTAGAAGAAGATTCCTATTTTAAATCAACTCAGATTTTATTTTTTTCAATAAGAAAAAAAGTCTTATATTAGTAAATATAAAAAGTTCTCGTACATAACCAAACTTCTGATAAATAGAGCTTTAAGATCCCCAAAACATAACTTATCTGAATTTTGTTACAGTAACTCTGAGGAGTCATAAGATAATCCAGCCTTATAAATATAACCTTCTATGTATTTAATTGCCACTTACAAACAAACCAAAATAGAAAAAACGATTTTCCTTGTAACTAAAATCTTTTTCATATGAGCATCTTTTCAAAAAATTCAGAGCCTTCTTCATTGGCCAAGGAATAATATAATCCATCCTCATCCAAGACTAGAGCTTCTTTGGATAGTTGATCTACTTCTTTGTTGAAGGATTTGTATATGTGTTGTGCATTAAGCTACAAAAAGTTTCCACTCAAAGCTTGGATTTTCGTCATCCATGGTTGTAGAGAAGCCACCTGAAAATTGTTAGCATATTTAAACCAATCAATAATTACATTTGAGTCACCCGTCACCTGTAATCTTGTAATATTTTTATAAGAAGCAAAAAATAAAATACTCCATAAAGCAAGTAGTTCTCCCCTTGAATTGGTCCGTTTGTCACAATTCATCTTAATTCTGAAAGTACCCTCTATAAGACATTTTAAAACAACTCCAGCCCCGCATTTGGATCCCAAATATTGAGAAGCACCATAAAAAAATCCCACTGCCAAATTCCAGTCTATTAACGGAGGCATATCTATCCTGCATACCTTTGGAGAAGTTGTTCTTTTGGTTTCACCCAAATCCTAAAAGATATTGTTGCATACTCTACTCAGATTCGGCGGGGTGTCCTCAAATATGGTCAAGTTTCTAAGCTTCCATACCTCCCAACAAATGATACATGGGAGTTCTTTCCAGGTCTCTTCCTTTTTAATCTAGCTCTGCATTCCATCAATTTGTTCACCTTTCCAACATGCTGAAAATTTTATGACCTTTTTAATATTAGCCCAAACTTTTAGTGTAAAATTGCATTTCACAAACAGATGAAGAATGTTTTCTTCAGCTTCCCCGCACATAACACATCTTCTAGGCCCAATGAATCCTCTATTGACCATATTCTCCCAGGTAAGAATTCTCTTTTTGAGCATAATCCAGATAAATAGTTTTACTTTAAGTGGGCTTTGCCATCTCCAGAGATCTGTAAACCATAACTTTTTTTCCCCAACCACATTCTCTAGTAGTTGTACTTCATATGCTTTTTTTGCACTGACCTGTCCAACCTTTGTGTCCCAAGACCAG
>SNQJ01S0088558.1:0-33438 GCA_010110895.2 Picea sitchensis
TTATGATAAGGAAGTTTTTGCTAGGTTTTCTTCCCCTAGAGGGTTTCCCAGGATAAATGTTGTGTCTCTTGTGAATGTGTATTTCTCAATGATCTTGTTCCTATTATGCTCTTATCTAATGAAATGCAAAGAACTATAATAATGGCATAAACATTAACATACTCCTAGCATCCGAGGCCAAAAGAAAGAAGGTCCGATTAGAACTCTAGTATCTCGTATGAAACTAGGAGGTGGTCCGATGAACGGGAGGTGCCCTGCTATGGAGTTGTCTGGATCTAGTTCCTCTAACTCTCTGAGAATGTGTGGACTGATGTGTCATACGACATTTCCGAATCGGTCTCAATGATGATGATTTGTCTCCCTGGGGGAGACGCTGAAGAGAGACATGAGGTCTCACCGGTCTACTATCTAGTGTGCATTGGGACTCAACCCTTCGCTTGTTGTTTCAATCTGATGGATTGGCATGAAAGTAAGAGGTGATCGTCCTAGTCATCACAAGGCGGGGTGTGGCATGTAAAAAATGAGATCTGTGGCAGAATATCTCCCTGATGAAGAGGGCTAGGCATCTCTGGTCCTGGTATCGGAAGAATGTAGAGAGTGAGCCCCCTGAGTCCCTGTATAGAGAATGGTAGCATCCTTTGATCTCATAGTAAATAGGACACCTAAAGAAGAGGTGCATCTCTGTCTCTGGCTCCCGTAAGTGGCACATCTGGCAGATCCTATCAGATCGTGCCACGTGGTATATGGTGATCTGTCTCAATCCGGAGTCGATGGGATCCGACCCGGAGTTGACCCAAAGTAATCATGAGTGAGTGCATCCAATGTATGCGTGTGTATGAGGGGCAGACTATGATGCCATCTCACATCTCTAAAAAGTGCTCTAGAGAGAAGGACATCTTCATGCCTAGGTTTACCGAAGGTGAGGTCCAAGTGACCTGAGTGTAGAGTCTATAAATGTCCTCTCTGGTAGACTGATTCAGTACTTGTTTAGTTGGTAAGAGATGGTGTGGTGCATCGGGGGAGAAACTGAACGGGGGGAGGCACTTTGGGGAGATAGTCATCGATTGGAGGAGTCAAGATGTCTCTGAGAACCAACCACGAGCAAGGCCTGAGGGGGAAGTTGAAGCAAGAGCCTCCGAGGAGAAAAGAGCTAGGTAGGGGTACAACTCTCTTCTGATGGTAGAGTTACGGAAAGATCTAACTCTACGAAGGAAAGAGACCAGGCGGAAAATGACCTCAAGGCGGAATGGGTGGACGCCAAACTCTGCTTGGATAATGGGTTACGGAACCGTCTGCTTGCAACGGATGATACACTTGATAAGTAGGGTCTAGACACCCTCCAACTTGGCCCAATTTGTTTATAATAAGCTCGACCTAGATCTCAGAACCATAGAGAACTGCGGGTCTCATAATTGCCTCCATAAGGTAGAGTTTGGACGAGGTGTCCTGAAACTGACCCAAGAAGCACTGTCTCTTGATGATGGCCAGGGAACTGTACCCTTTATTCATCCTATGTAGAAGGGTTTGTCTCATACTGAAACGGGGCCCCGTGAACTATACTCCTAGATAAGTGTATGTTGTGGTGATCTCAATCTTTGCTTCCTTGTAATGGAAATGCAAGTTTGTAAGGGAGTTCTTTGATGCGTTGAAGATCAAAACCTTGGTTTTACCCAGGTTGACTGTCAACTGTCTATTAGCACAAATTTCTACCTTCCAATCTGAGCTGATAAACATGTTATGACAGCGGTAAAAAACTTGGCAAATTAAAGGAGTAAGGCCCCAATTGTCACTGACCAAGCCCCTCTCCGTTTGGGCGAGTGCTCACTATCCTCCGGGGGCAGTTCCTAGGCATAATGAAAGCGCCTTGTTGGCTGATCTAAGGTCTGATTTCTGCATTAAAACTAAAAAACAGCGAGCTGTTTTGTCTTGGACAGTGTGTGAAAGCGGTCCAAAACAGTGAGAACATCGATCTTGTATGCTTGGAGGGAACCTGTTGGGTTAGCACAATGAAGATAGATTGGAAAGAAGATGAAAACTATTCAAAATAATCGAAATTAACCACGATAAACAGTTCAGAAAATGGCATATCAGATTACAAATTTACCATAATATCGCCAAGAAAAGAGGTTTGAATGACAAACACACACTTCTTTATTGATAAAGCTTCCAAGAGAGTTGATTGCACCACGCTTGACAAGCCCACAACCGATACAATGACTACTTTGCTCAAAGAGGAGCCACTAGACTAAAGAAAGAGAGAAGAGAATGAGAGAGACACTACGCTGCTACTGCAAGAACCGACAAAATAAGCCAAAGCAAGCCTCCAATATATAGCTAGAGGGGGTGCATATCTCAAGGAGAAAGAGGGACACATGAAGGGGGTAAAAATAGAGTCTAAATTTAGAGTGGGCACGTGAGTGCATGGGGGAGACAATTTTAGGATACTCAAGCGACCTCTCCTTCCATCATAAATTAATTATCATATGCTCCAATTTTAGGAATATGCACCCTAGCCAAGGTGAATGTCGCATCACTGCCACATGACGACCTCGGAGGATACCACTTGTCACTGCATGGACGATGACTAGACCTACTAAATATAGAGGCAACTAAAAATAGAACTAAAAATAGAACCTCTAAAAATAGGGTTCTCTAAAAATAGATTCTTGTTTCTATTTTTAGAAAAATTGTCCACATACATACTGTCGAAAATAGAAAGTTGTCTGAATACCCTCGACTTTATACTCATTAATCTTGTCTTTCCACAAGGGATCCAAATATGCCATCAAAATTGTCATGCGGGCCTTGATGCTCAACCTGCTAAAAATAGGAATTTGGGTGACATCATCCGAAAAAAGGTCCATAGGCCTCTGGATGCCTCAAGGATCAATACCGCGCTCTCAGAATTTGAATCTGGGGCCGTAATCACAACCTGCCAAACATAGCAAGTTTCTGCATGTCGCCTAGAAAAATGTCATCGGGCCTAGAATCCTGCAAGGATTCATACTGTATGCTCTGAACTGCCCCAAACTGTTAGGAGACCCACTCAAACCGTGCCTCCTTAAATGTAGCAACACCTGTATACATCTCTCTCTCTAAAAAATGCATGGAAACAAAGTAGACTTTGACTCTTGAACTAAGTAGCCCTGTACTGATCATGTAGCTACCTCGTGTGTGAACCAACCTCTTGCTCAACATAAGTGCTAAAACCCTGGGAAAATCTCAGGATTTCAACCAAAGTGCTACATGCTGGCTCTTAACCCTGAAGACTTTCAAGGGTGGAAATCTAGGGGTTAACAATGGCGACTGAAGGGGACGGGATCCCTCTTTGGGATGTCGAGAACCATAATAATTTATGTGTCCATATAATCAACTGATGCTCCGTGAACTGAGGAATGTGTACCAAAAATACCCCTATAACTGTGTGGAAGGATGACAAAAAGGCCCTGTAATATGATGAAGGAAAACCTGTAAGATGACCTGTAGTACCAAATCCTGTCCAATGGGCCATAGAGTCAAAGTATATAATCCTCCCACTGAAAACTAAAGACCAAGGGGTCTCATCCAAATCTGCTACCTGCTATCACCCAATGATGTACACTCCTCCCTGCGGTAAATGTGTTGATGTCGACACAAGGGAGCAAGTCACTTCATCAGATGTCAATAATGTAAACACCTGTGAAGTGCGAAGGAACACCACCAATAATGTCAATAAGTCCTAAGGTACTAGCACAACCTGACACTGTGAAAGATGTTCTGAAGTCGAATAGTGACAAGGATCATCCAATCAAGGCCCAATGATGCTTAGCCTTGTCGGATGCAAAATAACCGCCAATGAGGCTAACGGCTACTAAGGTGCTCTACCTCTGGGTCATATGTAGATAATGTGTTGAAGTCGATACAAGATGACCTGCTGACAAGAAGAGCAATGTTGTCTCTCTTCCCTCAACACAAAGTGATAACTCAAGAAGATCAAGATGAAAGAACCAGGTACCATATCGCGATGTTGGATGGGGGGACAACTGACTCAAAGAGGAAGACAAAATGATAAGAGATGAGGAGACAAGACACAAGATGACTCAAGACACTCCTATGTCTCCTCAAACTACCCATCCTAAAAGCTCAATACTTCGAGGACAATGAAAAATGGAACCCCATCCAGGCTCACTCTAATGATAGACGCGTAGGCTCGGCATGTGAAAGGTAAACACTGAAATTTTGATCCAGGAAAAACACTAGTGGACAACCATGTATTCAAAAAAAAGGAAAGACGCACTAGACTCGACCACATGCTGATATAACTGGGATAAAATCAACGACACTTATGAAAAGACTGAAAAGTAAGTACTGAAATGGAATACACTTGCAACGGAAAGTAAATTGTTGTCCTAAAACTATGAAAAATTAGCAAGAAAGAAAGACATGAAAAGACAATGCTGAAAGGAAAGACAACTACCCTAAACCCAAAATTTTTACCTCAAAGCTGCCATAATTAAATCATCATACTCAAAGGACCAATGTAACCATGCAGCCAGATGATCAGTTCGACAAGAAAGGTTAGCATGGTCAACCTTCCAAGGGGACCAACCATGAAATCTCATATGACCCAAAATCACATTGAAGTACTTGTTGGTGAAGCCATAACTGAAGGGTGCCGGTTGACTAAAAGCTGGTTGGGACTTAGAACATGGTATTCCAATGGTAACAAGCATGAATGCATGAGAACTGAAACTCTTGGCATCTACCTGCTGAAATACCTCCATCATTCTGAGCTCAACAGGGTCACGGTGAACTCTGATATCCAAGCTTTGATCATTCTCAGGATCCTGAAGAACAACCTTGGGATGCAGAATAGTATGCAAAGTGTAAGGGACATCATCCTCCGGTTGAGCCAAAAGTGGCTCCTCCTGTTGTAATGGTATTGGATCAAGTTGTTCGTGAACCACTGTTGTGCAAGGCAAGGATGAAGCCTCTTCTAAGATGGGCACAGATGAAATTCCCTGTTGATTGATCTCTACTTGGTTGACCCGTGGTTCCTCCTCTTTTTCATCCCCTTGAAATTTCTCATCTACACTACTTGGAGGAACCCATCATGAACACTCTAGAGTAATCACATATTCACTTTCATCTTCTTGGAACTCTGCCTGTGACTCAATTGGTTTAGCTATTGGCTTTGGATCATCTAAAATTGGGCTATCACCCTCCTGTTCTCTAATGTTCCCAAGCCAATTTTTTGCTTGGGAACACTAGCTAACCACTGAATTAACTGTTTGTTTGTTTGTGTATGCAGGCTGGCCTCTTAAATTTCGGCCTTAGGGTTATTTTCAATTATTCAACACAATTCATGAAGATATACTCAATACCATGCAAGATCTAATCAATACACAAGATATGAAACTCCAAAGCACAGATCTGACTTTTTTATTAAGAAAAGCAAGAACCTGATACAATATAGAAGCAGATCTGGAATAACATCAGATGAATCCAAGATAAAAGATATGAGCTGCTACAAAATGCTCCCGACAATACCCAATAAGCCTCCAAAGGTTGAATCTGAGATGAAGGACCAAATACAAAAGAGCTAGGGTTACGTCCAACCCCCCTAGCTGCTGGCACATCCTGCTGGATAGATGAGAAGGCCAAGGTTTCAGCCTAGCTGAAGAAGACCTCCAAATGATGACAAACTCCACCAAAATATAGATCAGGACAAGGGGAATCCCTTCCTAAAGTATGAAGCCCAAATGCTGAGTCTTTCCCCTCCAAACTACTGAAACCCTAATCAAGACTGCGCCTTCCTGAAACCTTGAAGTGCCAATAATTCGGCCTGGATGAAGGAAGCCTCCAAAACTCCTGAAACTCTCTAGGATGATAGATCGGGTTGCCACAAGTCACCTGGAGAAGTCTAACAATCAGATCTGAGGTATAACCCCCTAGATCTGAGAATATCTGAATCACCAATACGTCCTCCTCCTCTCAAAGCCGTCCCAAATCTGTAGCTAATAATCTGGCCAAAGTAACTCCTCCAAAATACCTCCAAACTGATGAGCAAGGTCCTGCAAGCAAAACCCAAGTACTAGAATGTCTCAAGGCTCCCTCACAATGCTGGATCCAACTTCTCCTTATGCAATGATGTGCCCCTGCTGGAAAACCCTGAATGGTACGACCCTGTTGCCCTCCTGAATCGATGATGGAACCTGTGATGAGTGTAGAATGGTGTGGGTGGAGTATTTCATCCCGGAGACCAAGCTTGGAACAAGGTGAGTGGAATCTTTCACCACTGAGTTGTTCTCTAGGGTTTGTAATCTCAAAACCCTCAAAACTGTGTGCTCAAGAGCTCAACAAGAAAATACCAAATATCCAAGATGAATGAAAGGTGCGCTTGAGCCTTTCCTTTAAAGTTTAAACCTCCATTCTGTTTCCTTGTTGAGTTAGTTTAACCCCTAGGTTCAACCCCTAACTCAACCTCCAACGTTCTAATTCTTCATTGAGTTACTTTTTGCCCTTTTTTCCCTTTTCTAGGTCAACTTCAAAATATAACATTGAGTTGGCTGACTTGTCCCCATGCTGCATGAGACTATGGTCTAGTGGGGATGGCTAGACCACTAAGTCTTCCCAAACCTCTTCATCAAGAGGTGGGGTGTAATGTCCCCATTTTGGGACATTATAACATTACAACATTTCAGAGTGTTATGCCTGCTCGAGTAGCCAGATAGGGGTGACAAAGAGTTCGGGAGATATTGAGGGGTTTATTTGGGCATGACTTGTATCGTTCATCATCAGGATCCATTCCGCACAGCTGGGCTTTGGTTTAACAAGAAAATATCAAATATCCAAGATGAATGAAAGGTGCGCTTGAGCCTTTCCTTTAAAGTTTAAACCTCCATTCTGTTTCCTTGGTTGAGTTATGTTAACCCTTAGGTTCAACTCCCAACTCAACCTCCAACGCTCTAATTCTTCATTGAGTTACTTTACCCTTTTTCCTTTTCTAGGTCAACTTCAAAATATAACATTGAGCTAGCTAACTTTTCCCCATGCTGCATTAGACTATAGTCTAGTGGAGATGGCTTGTATTCACTTCAGTCTTCCCAAACTCCTTCATCAAGAGGTGGGGTGCAATGTCCCCATTTTGGGATATTTTAACATTACAACATTTCAGTGTTATGCCTCATTGCAGCCGGATAGGGTGACAAAGAGTCTCGAGATATTGAGGGTTTTATTTAAGAAGGACTTGTATCGCTCATCATCGATTCATTCCATACCGGCTTTGGTTTCAAGTATCCACGATTCAATTTTGAGTTATTATGGGTCATATCTTTAATTAAATCTAATAAGAAGCCAGTCATAATGGCATATTACTTGGAGAAACATCTTAGTGCAATATTCATCAGAATCGAGAGGAAGAGTATTACAGATACATGATGAGTATGACTTCGTATATTCCGAGAAGCCATCGTAGATGGATAAATCATTTTGCTGTGCAAAATGATTAATTAATTAATTAATAAAGTGATATAGAACCAAGGAGTAATAAAATAAAGTAAAGTCACTTGAGGGAAAAGGTCGACAATCTAATTAGGCTCTGCAGTTTGGCAAAGGAAGGGTAAAGCAACCTAATTCATTATGCATGATTATGATTTGATGTTGAGCTCCAAGAGGAGGAAGAGAGTCGCATCTTGTTGTTTTGTGGATTTCGGAGGAAACCACCACCATAGATAGGTTTCGTTGTTGAAGGACACACCCTAGCCTTATTGGAGATACCATCCACGTATTTCCCATAACGACATCAGAGCATCTGCTGAGGAGGGCGCACTTAGCTAAGCGAAGCTAGCTATTGAGATTCACGATCCAGAGAACAGTATCCCGATTGCGATCCATTCCAACCCAAGGAGAGCCAGCTGCATGCTTCCATTGAGCCAGCTTTCATCAAATTCCGACGGTGGAATCTGCACGTAATTCATACGCTTGTTTAGGGCTTATGCATTCCTAACTGCATTTGGCTGCATGCAGGGGTTCCCCATCGATCCGGCCAAATCCTTCCAACCCATTTGACTACTTGATCTAGACGATCGCTTGACATAGCCGCAGATTCCGAATGGAAATCCATTGGGCTTATCTGCTGCTCATGAGGGGCAAAACTCTGTGGGTCCGGGACCTGTTTAGAGGTCCGCTCTGTTCCGCTGCATATTATTTCCTGGCAAAGAGCCGTATTGATTGGAGAGATCGAGCACATTCGAGGGTGGAGTTTGATCGAAGTTTTCCGGCACCGATAGCCACCGCGTTCATCCGGATCACCTATTTTGTCATTCTATCCGCATGCAACAGATTTTAATTTCTCTTACTGACACTGCATTTCTTTGCTATTTGATTAGATTCCGTGACAGATCCATGATCCTCGACCGGGACATTTAGTTTATATATTTCAATAGAGGGCTGACGAATTCTACTTGATGCATCATGTTATTATTCATAATATTGAGTTGTTGGACTTATCTACTATTGTACGCGCCATTTTATGATTAAGACTTTTATTATGCACACAGTAAATCATAATAACCTACATGCAACCATGTTAATAACTCGATATGCAAAACACAATAAAACAAAGAACATCTTCATCAACCACTAAAACGAATCCAGAAACCCCAGCATCGATGAAGACCGGGATAAAGAAGATGTTAGTAAATATCTGATCACCTGGACTGATATTTCACAGACAGAGGCCAGTCCCATGTTCTCAAGTGATTCAAAGTCATGAGTCTGGAGTGACCGTGGCTATGTGAGATGTGGGAGATGGAGATGAGAGGTCAGGAGGGTGAACGTAGGCTCCATGGAACTGCAGGGCACCTTCAGCAGTGCTAATGGATATGAAGGTCGTAATGGACTATATCTCACCCTAGTCAAAATTTAGAGACATATGGTGGACATTCGCACATGCCTCACATGTGTGCAGCATAGAACCTGTGGGCAGCAGAGACTCTCCACTGCATACACACATCTTCTATTTAGATTCTGCATCATGGTCTCTTAAGCTGAGGGCACCAACAAGAAGAAAGACAATGTGTCAAGTATAATACAGGTCACTTGGGTGTTTAAAGACTTTGGCAAGAAAGTATGAGAGGGAGTATAAAATATGCAATTCCGACTTTCATCATGATACATGACACGGGTCAGCATCATGGACTTAGGGCATGGGACTATCCCAGAACCCTGAGAGGAGGAGACACTAAATGTCAAACAGGAATAGTTTATGATTCAAATGAAAGTTGGTGTAAACCCTACCCATACTTTCTTTTGACAGATTGTCCAAATGCAATGACAGAGTTGGGGTACAAAAAGCTAGACATGTACTACAAGATCTAAACTAGATGATCGATGAGGCTGGTGACTCTTGCGCATTTGAGGGAAATTTGGATGGACAGGATGATAGAACATATCCTTCATCTTCCCTGGCCGTGCAACAGGATTCAACACTTCAAAGATACCTGGGTGACATGTGTGAGGATTCATGGGTGTTGGCACTGAAATATGATGATATTAGGAGGTCAGATGACCTATCCTTTGGTGTAGACATGGCTTCCAGAAGTCATGTATGGAGGATGATGATTCTTCTATGATGACAATGACCGATTTTTCATCTTCTTAGACACCAATGATAGCCACGACACATGAAGATATCAATGGCATTCCTGAGAGGTGGAGGAGCCTTGTGTGAGTATTGTACATTAGGGACATATGGATCTGCATACTCAGGATGAGAGGTATGTCTTGGAGATAGCTGACCTTACATATACCTATCAAGATGAGGAGAGTGAGTCACCACTCTGGAGATTCCATTGGTGACTGTGTTGTGGACTAAACAAATTGTTGGGATATTCTAATCCAGATCGATCTAAAGGATGATGATATTCACTCTTTATTGGTTAGGATGACCATAGCACATGTATTGACACATCTGTATGGGATCTAGTTGTAGATGATATTAGTAGGGTGGAGTTTATCAGATGATTGCCAACGCCTACACAGGATACAATGCATTCAGATGGGGGGTAGCAAATATGATGGTGCGGGCTTCCCAAGGTGAGGACTCCGTGAAAGATAGTGGGATACAAGGTATCAAAGGTCTTTATCTTTTGAGGAGGTTATTGGGATTCCATTGTTGGGATGACTATAAAGGAGTGGGCATGGAGGTAGAACCTCAATGGATCTGATCAGGAGTCACACACCGGACGGACAATTGAGAGTCGCTGAGGACATGATCATGTATGTACCCACTCAATGCATTGATGATACACGATTGGTGGCAAGATTGAGTTGATAATTCCATGGGTACATGATAGTCTGGGATAGGATTCCACATTGATGATTTACATGCTCAAGTGGAGAGTGATCTGTGGATGAGGGCTTCCATCACTGTCAGCCATTGATGGACAGAGATTACCTATTGGAGATTGTTGAGATGTATAGTGGATTCATTTTGTGACACATTGATGGCGGTGGAGGAGATAATAATTTAGTGGAGAATGGAGATTCCTCTCCCTGCAACAACACATAGTTCTCGGGAGATCACCTTCACAATAGAAGCGTAAACTATCCGAGTGATGATGGAGGGAGGCCGATTGGCTAACAGCTTGTGGATATCTAACAAGGTACACTATAGTTGGAGCTTTAGGGCTTATTATTACCATGGGTGTCGGTGGACAAGATTTTGGTCAAATCTTTGGGATTGACCGAAGCATGTGATACTTTCCAGTCGTACAGTTGGGTGCAGAGATTTATGATAGCCTTTCCCGACACTCTTATCATAGACAACCTATTAGGTGCCAGATACAAGGGGACAGGAGAGTTGTAGGGCTCTGCATCACCCGGACATGGGTGGAGTGTCTTGGATTGCATACAACAGATAGGGTGGATCATCAAAAGGCATACGGAGTTCTAGGGCGGATGGAGAGTATCCTAGGCCATGGGACAAAGGATAACTCAAAGGTTGCTACATATTCAAACTCATTGGGATGAGGTGGACAACTCGGCTGGCCATTAGTAGGGCGCATCAACAGTTACTGGGGATTGGAGCGATGAGCTTCCAAATTTGACATGGATCTCGAGTCCATTGGGTCAATAGGTTTGTTCTATCTTATGAGGATCCATGCGTGAAGGGACCAGTATGGATACTTTGAGCAAAAAATCATGACTGTGAGCAGAGCAAAGATCAAGATGATGGTCTCCCCAATGAGACTAGCATGGACCCTCGATAAATGGCCGGGCATTTCCATCGACTCCATGGAGACTAGAGCGGACGCTTAGTAAAGTCACTTTGCTTTCCATTGAGTTTCAGTATTGAAGAGAGCACGCCATCGGGTCGCGATTTTGTTGAGGTCTTAGCAATTCACTATGGTGAATATTCAAATGGGTGGGGCCATGTTGAGCCGGTATGACCGACAGGATAGACCCATTTCAGCCAGCCATTTGTTATTTGCAGGAGACTCAAGGTGTTGATATGTTACAAAAATATAATCCACAGGACATTGCGCCTGCTATCGCTGACATGGGACCTGTGGATTGGAGGCTTGGTAGTTCAAATGCTTGGATGGAGCCGAAGCTCAGCAGAGTGGTTGCCCGGGAGTTGACCGAGATCTGGCCATTGATCATTCTACTCATCAAGAGCCTGTGGGTGTTGTGTGGTGAGCACTGGAGAGACCACATCTTGAGGGGAGTCTACCTTGTGTCAGACAGGTGGATATGGGACCCCTGTATCATATGTAGTTGGATTCAAAGTTTTGCTTGTCCTCAAGCAATATTCAGGTCGGGATGATTTTAATGTCCCCATTTTTGGGTTTACTTATGTTACAGATTGGGATACCTGTTAGAGTAGCCAGTTAGGGGTGATAGAGAGTTCGAGATATTGAGGGGTTTATTTGGGCCCCATTTGTACTGTACTCATCATCAGATCCATTCCGACACCGGCTTACCATGCATTCCGACGATTCGTGAATTTTGAGTTATTATGGATCATATCTTAATTAAATTCACTAAGAAGGTCATAATGGGCATATTATTTGAGAACATCTTAGTGTAATAGCTCATCGAATCCTCCGGAGGAAGAGACACAGGATAAGATGATGAGAAGTGACTTTCGGGGGCCAGGGAAGCCATCGATGGATAAATCCACTTTTACAGCAAACAGATTTCAATTAATTAATTAATTAATTAATAAAGGATATAATCAAGGAGCACAAAATAAAGTAAAAGTCACTCTGAGGGGAAAAGGTCACAACGAATTAGGCTCTGGAAGCCATAAAGGAAGGGTAGAGAAACCTAATTCATTATGCATGATTATGATTTGATGCTGAGACTTCCAGGAGGAGGAGGAGAGCTTAATTTTGTTGTTTTGTGGATTTCTCTCGGAGGAAACCACCACCCTGGATCGCTCTGTGTTGAGAGACACACCCTAGCCTATTGGAGATACCATCCGGGTATTTCACAGTGACATTTCAGGGCATTCAGTGAGGAGGGCGCAGTTTAGCCAAGGAGGGCTGTGTTTATCGAGATTCACAGATCCTCACAGACCGTGGGTCCCGATTGCATCCATTCACCCAAAGGGAGAGCTACAGCTGCAGCTTCCATGAGCCGCTTTTCACTGATTCGACGGTGGAATTTTTGCAGAGTTTAACCCATACAAATTGTTTAGGGCGATGCATTCTCGAACGGGTATTTGGCTTTGCTGTGGGTCCCCATCGACCTACCAAATCCTTCCAACCCATTTTGACTACTGGATCTAGACGATCGCTTTGAGCCAAGGATAAAGGTAGATTCCGACGGTGAAATCCATTGGGGCGCATTCAATACCCAAGGAGGGGCGCAAACCACTGTGGGTCCCGGATCTAGTGGCCGAGGTCCTGCTCGGGTTCACGGCTGGTTATTTCCAAGGTGTGCAGCATTGATTGGAGCAACTTGAGGAGATTCCTGAGGGTGGAGTTTGAGATCGAGTTTTCCAGCAATGTAGAAATGGGTCACCGTGTTCATCCGGATCAAGCTCATTTTAATAAATATTCTACTGCAGGCATGCAAAGCATTCCCTACGCCTTTCTTACTGACACGGCATTTCTTTGCCATTTGATTAGAGTTCCAAAGATGCATCCATGCTTATCCGACTGATAAGCTTCTAGTTTATATATTTCAGTAGGCGATTTGCATTCCCACGCATGCACTGCTATTATTCATAATATTGAGTTGTTGACCTTATATGCTATTGCATGCGCTATTTTATGATTGTAAGACCCTTTTATTATGCAAATATGCAACTATAATAACCTACATGCAAACCATAATAATCGACATGCAAACACACAACAAAGAACATCTTCATCAATCACTAAAACGCATCCAGAAACACACAGAGTATCAGATCTGCATTTTTGGAGCAAGAAGACAAGAGTAAATATCTGATCACCGATCAGGGATATTTCATGGGGGACATTACATGTTCATCTTTGGGAACTTGACACGGTGCAAGTTTTGGTTCATCTTCAATAACAAAAACTCCTTGCACTTTTGTAACAACCAAAGGTTGAAGATCATCGAGTGGAGTAACCTTCACTGGTTGGTTTGGGACAAGGATCAGAGGGAGTTCACAAGATGCAAGATGATTTCTTTCTAACTTGATAGCGACAACTTACGCTTCCTCCTAAATTTGAGGGTCTTCATTCGAGTAGGAAAAACACCAAAAATACCCATCAAATGCCTTAAGATAATAAATCAAAGCAACATCTTCATTAGGCCTTACTCCGTAAGGAAATTGACAGAAATTTGAAAAACGAGCATTAAATTGACAAACAGTTTCACTTTCGTGCTTTTTAATAATTGAAAAAGCTGTGGATAAGAAGAAAATGTCTTGTGTGTTTTCCCATCTTTCAATGAATTTCTCCTAGAAGGAATCCCATCCATCAATGCAGCTATCCGAAGGGATTCTGTACTGCTGCTCATGCCTCCCACTCAAGGTCAACACAAACATCCCTATCACCATATCCTTGCTGTTCCACATTAAATTCCCACAATAGTAAAAATTTATCCAAGTGATCATTAACTAATTCTCCCAACCTCCCTACAAACAAAGTTGCATATGCTGCTTTACACGCAAGGTGCAAGTCATGAGGATATCTGGGAATGCAACAAAACTTAGTGGGCTAAAAGAAAAAATTATCCACTTTACCAGTGGCCTCACAGCTGAAATTTATCCAAGTGATCTTTAATTGATTCCACCTCTCCAAACAAAGGTATGCCAGTTCATTTACGTAAACAAGTCATGAGGATAATTCGGGAATGCAACAAAACTTAGTGGGTCAAAGTAAGAAAATATCCACCTTACTGGTGGCCTCACAACTACATCCATATTGTTAGTCTCAGAGAAAACGCATAACAACTAGCTCGAGATAAAAATAAAATAAAGATGAAGATGTCAAAGACACACACTATAGTGCTCGTTGAAAAAAAACTTACCTAAGAACTCGATATGTTTACCAAATTTGAGAAGAGTTCTCGGCAAAAGAAAGTCATGTTCCAAAAAAAAAGATATTAAAGTTTGTTGAAACTAGGAACTTGACCTTGTGAGGGAATCAAACTCCAAAGATCTTCTTGTAAGTCCCTTTGTGGAGTCGCCAGGTAAGTTAGAACAAATAAATAAATTAAAGTAAAACTCACCAATGTCGTTTTACCAAGGCTTGTGTTCCTCGACAATGAGCTTTCAATTCTTATTAGCACAAATTTCTACCCAATCTGAGCTGATAAACTTGTTATGACAACAGTAAAAACTTGGCTAATTAAAGGAGTAAGGCCCCAATTGTCATTGAACAAACCCCTCTTTGTTTGGGCTAGTGCTTGCTAGCCTCTGGTGGAGTCCCTAGGCACAATGAAAGTGCCTTGTTGGCTGATCTAACGTCTGATTTCAAGAAACTAAAAAATCAATCTGAGCTGTTTATTCTGGATAATGTGTGAAAGCTTGGCCCAAACAAGGAGAAAATTGATCTTATATGACTTGAGGGAAACTCAGAGGTTAGCACAATGAAGATAGACTAGAAAGAAGGATTGAAAACCATCTGTATTAATCAGAAACAATCCATGATAAATCAGCCTAGAAAATGACATATCAGTTTACAAATTTACCATAATATCGCTAAGAAAAGAGTTTTGAATGAAAAACACACACTTCTTTATGGATAAAGCTTCCAAGAGAGTTGATTGCACCACACTTAGCAAGCCTACAACCTGTACTATGACTACTTTGCTCAAAGAGGAACCACTTAGACTAGAGAAAGAGAGACACCTGTTGCTAATTTGAAGAACTGATCAATAAGCCAGCTAAACCTTTTTAAGATATAGCGCCAGAGGGGGCTATATCTCAAGGAGAAGAGGGATGCATGAAGGGCTAAAATGAGTCTAATTTAGAGGGCACATGAGTGCATGGAGAGATACCTTTGAGGAAAACTCAAGGAAGACCCTCCTTCCATCATAAAAGAATTATGATATGCCCCACCTAGGAATATGCACCCTAGCCTAGGTGGATGCTACATCACTCCATATATATGCCACTTGGCACTGCATGGAATATGATTGTACCTGCTAAATATAGAGGTAGCTAAAAATAGAACAACTAAAAAATAAAACCCTCTAAAATAGGTTCTAAAAATAGATTCTTGATTCTATTTTTAGAAAAATGTCCACATACATACCGCCAAAAGGAAATCTCGCTCAATACCCTCGATTTTATACTCATTAATCTTGTCTTTCTACAAGGGAACCAAATATGCCATTAGAATCACATGGGCCTCGATGCCTCCAACCTGCTAAAATAGTAATTTGGGTGACATCATTTGGAAAAATGTCCGAAGGCCTCAGGATGCCTCTAGGATCAATAATGCGCTCTTGACCAACTGGGCCCTAATCTCAACTCCGCCAAAATAGCAAGTTCTGTATTGCCGCCTGAAAATGTCATCGTGCCTAGAACTCGCTAAGGACTCATATCAGATTTTGAATATCCTTTGATCCACCGCTTCTCCGATATTCATATTGTTGAACTAGTTTTGACTCTCAGATCCATATTCGCTGGATGTTTTTGAGTTAATATTTTAACATGCTTGGTGATTTTCGTGTGTGTGTGTCATACATATAATGTTTAAGAAGTATATAATTTATGCATGTGAAATGAGGGAAAAACACCATCTCAATAATATGTATTATGAGGAAAAGCAGAAATACAATGATAAGATGGAAGGTAGCAAATAAATAATCTTCAACTAGATCTCATGGATCGCCACCGAATACAAAGAAACTAATACAAAGCACATGTGACTTTAATATTTAGGTTGCAGATCCGCGGCATGCACGTATAGATCTATTAAAATGCCTCTAAACCATGATAACCGCCGCGAACACTGAAACTTGCCCTCGGTGGCTATACTGCATTTAACGGATCTGAACTGGTCTCAAACTAAGCTACCGGTCTCTAGGCACCCTCCTCGAATCAGTTCTGACCAAGATTCACTCCAAACTCCAAATGTCAACCGGGGTTGGCAGACTCCGGGTTGCAAGGAGGTGCCCAGTGATTCCACCACAAATCCACGCTATATGTCTCAAAATGTGCAACTCGGTCTCTCCATGACTGGCCTGGCTGGTTTCTGATCTCGATCTGAATAATTCCTGAACTCCAAACGTCTCCTCCCAAGAGTCAAGACTCTCTTGGTTGGTTCGACAGCGGCTTGAGATTCCACCACCGTAACTGAAGGACTGGTGGTCTAAAAAGAAGTTCCCATGGCTGATCCTCCACTGGGTCTAAAGTAATCTGCAAGATAAACCTTGGTCTCATGCAACTACACAACCCTCTATGCTAAAATAATGTAATCCCAGAAAGTGTATTTCTGTTATTATTATTTGATAGAGATTCATTGATCAATCCCTTACTGTGATTGATCATGCTCTATTATTGTATAAGGACCAACTTTTGTGGATTGGTCATAATGCACTGTAAAAGGCAAAAGAATAGCGTTGGCCCCATATATCAAAGAGTCCCTGGAATATAATAAAGGTGGCTATAACTAATTCAGCTTGACAGTTGACTCCTGCCAAAGTGAAGAGACACTTCACTCGTGCTAGATTTGTATAAATAATGAGGCTAGTGCCCTACTTAGACACACACCCCACTTGCCCATTGAGAGACAAGTTTCGAACCCAGCTTGGAGAAGGAGAGAGTGGTGCATCTTGGGAGAGGATCTTCTATATTAAATTGAGTTATCTCTTAGCATTGTACTAGCTATCTATAATAAGAAAGTTTAGCTGGGTTTTCTTCCCCAAGAGGGCTTCCTGTGATAGATGCTGTCTCTCTCTAGGATTGTGTATTTCTGATCTGGTCTTATGTTGTCAAGCATTCTAGTAAAGAACCATAATAATGGTCAAACATTAACATGGTATCGTGAGCCAAGTCAAGAGAGCATCTTTCCATAAGAGCGGAAAACGTCATCAAAGGTCGACATGCAAATTAGAGTTTTTGTTGGTGAGGTATTTTAGCCCTAAACCATCGCCCCCTAAGGATTACTTTGGCACTCTCAAAGCACCTTTTCAAAGGCTAGATCTCCAGAAAGTGAAACCCTAGTTTCACAAAAGCACTGTATAATGGAAACCAAATAAAAATTAAGCATTAGAAAACCAATGGTACTGTATACCAGTACCAGAGGCACTCAAAACCGTAATACTAGTAATAAATCCAGATCAAGTTTGGAGGAGCAAAAGTTGGATTTTCTCAGATCCAAACACACTAGACTACTCATTTCTACCCAGTTTAATTCTCAATATTGAAATAATGTAACCGCTAAGAGCATTCTTATTATTATTTTGTTATTGGATTTAAATCCCCATTGAGGATTAATCATGTCATTATTATTATTATTATTGGATTAATCCCCATTGAGGATTAATCATGCTTGGTAATTGTATAAGGACCAAATCCCTTTGCGGATTGGTCATCGAAAAAAATTACAAAGTGCAGAATAAGAAGCCCGTCCTGGCCAGTTATTATTGAAGACCCAATTAATTAAAGGTGGGTTTACTCCCCCAGAGTGAGAGGTCGGGCCCTCGGCGATGGTGTCTTTTCACACGTGCCAGATTGATAAATAAGAGGCTAGCACCTCACTTAAGACACAACTCACTTGCTCATTCATTGAGGCAAGCTGCAATTGGAAGTTGAGAGAGGAGAAGAAGGGTGACACATCTCTGGGGGAGGACTTTCAGATGGTTTGAGTTATCTCTGGAACATTGTATGTTTCATTTATGATACAGTTTTGCTGGTTTTCCCCTAGAGGGTTTCCCCAAGATAAAATGTTGTGTCTCTGTGGAATGTGTGTATTTTCAAGATCTTGAGCCCTTATTATGCTCTTATCTAATGAAAATGCAAAGAACTATATTAATGGCATAAACATTAACATGGAATAAGAGCCAAATTCAAGAAAGCATATTTCGTAAGAGGAAAACCGTCACTATTGCAGTACCTGCAAAATTAGTATGGTTTTGCAAAAGTGAGTATTTTAGCTCCCTAACCTCCTAGAAAGTTGCAATTCTCTCTCAAGGATCATTTTGGCACTTAGAGCTAACTTTTTAGTGGGTAGATCATCCCTTTGAAAGTGAAACCCTAGTTTCATAAAGTACCAGAAAACCGTATACCCGTGAGTACTGTAAGTACCGTAAGCACCAGTCCATAAATCCGCTGATCAGATTTGAAGGGTAAAGTTGATTTTGAAATTCAATTTACTCAACTAATCTGCTCAAACAACGCATCTATCCTATAGATCAAAATTTCAAAATTGCTTCAAAATTAGGTTTCATAAAACTTAAGTTGCAGCTTGCAAATAAGTGCCTTTTAACCAGCTTGCAGCTATAAAGATAGTTGCGTACTTGTACCAGAGAACCAGTAATCACCCTTGAAGTTTTTCGTGATGATTACCGCCGCTAATGATGGAGCCACTACTTGCAAATGCTAATAGAGGTATGTAATTAAGAGCATGTTTAATGGTTAAACCCCTAAAGAGTATTTATATGAGAAGGGATCTTTGCCATAGATCCGCATGATCTCAAGATCCAACCACATTCAGAGGAATGATGCAACCTGTGTGATTATTCTAATATGTATCTATTTGTTGGTGAAATTATCTTGATCAAGGTTGCATGTTGAAGCTATGATTAAATATTAGAAGAATTAAAGTTGATCATAGAGCTTTATCTCTAACCTAACCTTTCCTCGTCAAGATAGCGATTGTCTTAGTACATAAGACAAAGCTGAAGAGTTACCTGGCCACTCTGGAGGAAGGATACCTAGAAGAAAGAAAGCACTACTCTTGAGGACAAGGCTCCAGTTTGATTAATCAAGATTCAAAGGCACACATGACAAGTTGGTGACTTTAGCTGAGATAGCAATCGCTGTAAAGTATTGCATCGATAGCATGTGAGAATATAGATGTAAATACTTAACCTGATATGACTAACACCTCCCAAGGAGAAACCTCGTAAAAGTTAGTTCCATTGCCATGGAAGAATCGCTTGGTCACAAATTATATGTTTGGACTCCCATTTCCAGATTGTATTCTTTACCTTTAATCTTGACAAATCCGATAAGTGATAGCCCCAAAGCGAGCTACTGTGGATGATTGTTCGTGCTATTGCTTTATTTTGTCAAGAAGGATATTATTCTGCTTGTTGTTTTGTTGACCTGTTCCAGGTCACAAGTAATAATTTTGAGGAAGCTATAGTGAAGGTTTGCAGAAGGCAACATGCTAAACAAGAAATCATAAATGAAACAATCATCATTGAAAAGAAGAAGGTGGGTCACTTAGAAGTCATGCGACCACGCTTATTGAAGAATCCACTGAACTCTAGAAGATTGGCTCACATCAATTATAAGGTGCTACCATACATATTCATAGCTGTCACAAGTTTACCAGAATCGAAAGGTGATCATGAAGGCGTATGTGATGGATGCCAGGAAGAACATCAAGAACCCGCTCCCGAAGAGGGACAACAAGGCAAAATGAGTCCTAGAACTATCTATCTCGTAGGATGTGTGTGGCCTACTGCCATCATCCTCCATTAATGGGTATGTATACTATGTATCATTCATTAATGATTATTCCCCATAAAAGACCTCGATATATTTGAAGTGTTTAACAAGATCAAGGAATTCAAAGCCTGATAAGAGAACCCTTCTCGTAAGGAAGATTGGCATCAAAATGATAATGGAGGAAAACATACCGTAGTGCCCATGAACTGCAAAGATGTTGGGATCAAGATACCCAACAAAACGGTGTTGTTGAAAGGAAGAAATGTAACGATTATAGCCGTGAAGATTCATGATTCACGATCAAGATCTTCCTATGTGCTTATGGTAGAAGCAACAATTATACTTGTTTATGTGCGAATACTTTCATCCCAGTGCACCGGGGTTCAAGGACCCTAGAAGATGCGTTCATCGGAAAGAAGCTACGAGGTAAGCCATCTGGGAAAATATTGGACAGCCAAATATTTATCCATATACCAAAAGAGAAAAAGAAACAAGTTGAGCCCTCCCAAAGAAGGAATATTTGTGGGATATCGTGACGCATCCAAGGTCTTCAAAATCTACATACCTAGTCACCATCATATTGACATCAGCAAGGATGTGACCTTTGAAGAAGAAGTCTAATTTAAGAAATCAAGAGGATGCCACCTTGAAGAAGTATACGAAGAGGAACCCGTAAATCCCAAGACTACAGAATACATGAGGGAAGTTCCCAGAGTCACAGAACTGTATGGAAGTCATAAATCTCCCCGAAGGAGGAGACTCATGAAGATCAAGATATCACGTATTCAAGAACTCCTCAAATGGCCTTCTCCCATAAAAGAAAGCCCGCTGGGCAAGAGAGTTTATTCATGATGGAGAGAAGTATGTTCCGTATGAACCACAAGATTGTGTGAGATTCAGCGCCATTCTCCAGCCATATGGCTTTGATGTGCAATCTGGTTTGATAGAGGAACCTAGCATGTTTTGGGAGGCCATCCGGTGATGAGTGGGCGATGCTAAGGAAAGACAGAAATACCAATCCATAATAAAGAATGATGTATGGGAAATTGTTCCTGAACCAAAGTATGATGTGGTATCATCAAAAATGGCTCTTCAAGATAAACATTGCCGGATGGAAGCATTGAGGAAATATAAAGCAAGATTTGTCGCCAGAGGCTTTTCCTTAAAGGAAGGAATCGACTATGAAGAGATATTCGGCTCTTGTACAAATACACTCGATCGTGAATCCATTATAGCTCGTGCTGCCAAGATAAATGGAAGTTGCACCCGATGGATGTGAAGACATCTTTTCCGAATGGTAATTGAAGAGGAAGTGTATATAGAGGAACCTCTATGATTCATGGGTTGAAGACATGAAGTCTCATGTCCGCCGATTGAAGAAAAGCCTTATACGGATTGTAGCAAGCTCCGTGAGCTTGGTATGAATGATAGATATTTCTTGACGAAGGCCGGTTTAATAAGAGGCAAAATGATTCAAATCTCTACTTCAAGATTCTATGTAGACGAACCAAAGACGACATCGTGATGTGGATGATTCTATTCTAATCGAGAAGAAAGCTCATCCTCAATGTAAATGAGACTATTATCGGGACTTGAAATGAAAGACCTTGGCCTAATGCATCACTTCTTAGGTCTTGAGGTGAAGCGGCAAGAGTCCGTAAAGAATCTTCCTTAACTGTGGAAGTACACTACCGAATCTTGAAGAGATTCGACATGCTCAATGCAAGTCCATGAATACACCTATGGAAGCAAAGATGAAGCTGCAGGTCGATACTTCCGCCGATTTGATAGATGCCACCGCATGACAGACATCGATCGCCGATGTACCCGACGCACACTAGATTGCGATCCGCTTTGGGTGCTGAACACCTTATCGGGCTTTTGCGGAGCCTGCACGCACCATTTTAGTACGAAAACATGTGATGAGGTACCTTAAAGGTGTAGTGGATTATGGTCTCAGCTATAGCCTATGATGGAGATCATGACTTCAATACTGAGGGATATAATTACGCAGATTAAGCAGAAGTTGCTACTACGTAAGTGCCAGACTTCCTGGGATGCCGTCAAGCTTCAGCCTTTTGGGATTAGTTATGATCTCGTAAGGCGAGCAGGGAAGAATCCAAGATTGCTCAAAGACAAATGGGAAGAGAGCATACTGTCGATGTCTCCGGGCTAGCCGCAGTCATATGGCTCGAAGTTGTCGAGCTGCGCCCATTTGATTCTGGAGATGAGGAGCAACCGTGGATCTTGTATGGTATAATCAAAGTCGCATTAAAATGATAGAATCAGTGCAGGCTCCACGACAGTCGGGGCACATAGAGATCCATGATCATTACATCCGTGACATGGAACATAGAGGAGCCTTGAAGCTCAAGTAAATTAGCACGGATGAACAAAAGCCAGTCATGTGGATGATGCCCGCTGTTTCATCTCGTAAAGTCGGAACACTTTCAGATGTTTGGTATTGTCCGAAAGCGATCTTCCTCGAAGGGGAGCAGATGACCTTTGCTTCAATTCCAGTTGTTAGACGTGAAGCAAGATGAGTCATGCTTCCCACCTAGTTGTTGGGATGTGCCATGATCGTACTGCGGTGTTCCTTTCTTCTAACCTCGCTGTTAGATAAAAATCAAGATGAGTTATGGCTTTCCCATCAGTTGTTAGACGTGAAGCATAACGCCGATGATTCCTCGCCTGACCTCGCTGTTAGACGTGCAGTTTAGATGTTGATGTGTCTTCGCTTCCACCTAGTTGTTAGGACGAAGCAAGATGAGTCATGCTTCCGGCCTCGCTGTTAGACGTAAAAGCATGACGCCGTGATTCCTCGCTTCAACCTAGTTGTTAGACGAAGTTTAGATGATGATATATTACTTGCTTCACTCCAGCTGTTAGACGTGAAGCAAGATGTCACTGACATCAGCCACAATGTCTTTAACTACTTGACATTGAGCTGCGTAGCATCGCGGATGAGGTATCATTTTTAATTGATACATACTTGATGATGATGACATTCTTTGAGAATGATGATTATGAAGAAAAACTTCCAATGACTCAGAATGTGCTGCATAATTGTTCAAGATGATATTGATTTATAATCGGCCTCTAGATGCCACTGATGATGCACTTCTCATTTCGATGTTGATGAAGAATACCTTCTTGTTAAGGGGAGGTTGGAAATAATGTAAACTGAAGAGAATTCTATTATTATTTTGTTATTGGATTAAATCCCATTGAGGATTAATCGTCATTATTGTTATTGTTATTGGATTAATCCGAATTGAGGATTGACCATGTCGGTAATTGTATAAGACCAAATCCCTTTTATGGATTGGTCAAAAACTAATTGTAATATGCAAATTAAAAAAGTTGACCCCCAGGAAAATTAAAGTAGTTCTAACCACACAGATCGAGAAGTCAGCCCTGCCAGTGAAAAAAAACACCTCCACACGTGCCAAAATTGTATAAACAAGGAGGCTAGCACCTCACTTCTAAGACACACTTCACTCTGCTCATTATCTTATGAGGCAAGCTGCAATTGGAAGTTGAGAGAGGAGAAGAAGAGTGTGGCATCTCTTGGGGAGGACTTTTTCTGTATTGGTTTGATTTATCTTTTGAACATTGTATAAGCCATTTAAGATAAGGAAGTTTTAAGGTTTTCTTCAGAGGGTTTCCCGTGATAAATGTTGTGTCTCTGTGAATGTGTATTTCGATCTTGTTCTTATTATCCTCTATCTAATGAAATGCAAAGAACTATAATAATGGTACAAACATTAACACTCTGTAAGTTCAGAATTTGATTTTGAGCATTTTCATTTTTCTGTCATTTTCCTAGCTCTAGGTAAAAGATGTCCCAGAGTTATTCGCTTGTTGACAAGCTGAGGTGGAAAACTTCCAGGTTCGAAGTATAGGATGGACTTTGCTCTTTTGGAAGAGAATGACCTATAAAATCCACAAAGGAGAAATCTGGAACCCGGTCGCATACGTTGTAAAAGCCAAGATCAAAGATTACAATCAGCCAAAAGAATCTCTCATTGTAAATTCAATCAAAGACCACTTGATCTTGTATGTATCTAAGAATCTGAAGAAATGTTTGATGCCTTGACCGACTATATGAAGGAAAGAAACATAATCCGGGAAGATGAATCTAAGAACTCAAATCAAGAATGCTATGATTTAAAGGAGAAATAATTCAGAATATTCTCCGTAATCTCAAGAAATTCAAAGAACAAGGAAGCATTGAGATACCATAGATGAAGATTTAACTCATAATGAAGACTCCTAAATGGTCTCATTATAATCTTTGGGATGCATTCATCCAAAACGATATGTGTAACAAAACCTGAAGTTTGATAGTCTATGGAAGAATGCATCCAAGAAGAAAAGAGAGTAGCTAATCCAAGAAGCACCATCGGGTAAGAGATGATGATCAAGCCCTAGCTACTCAAGCCACCAAAAGAGGAAGAAGATGGAGGGTCTCCAAAGGAGGATGCCACATGGAGGGGTGTTGCTGCCCTTATACACACTTGCAAACGTGAGCTAAGTCCACATTTAGTGTCCTTGGAGGCACAATGCCTAGGTTCACGTTCTACTACTTTGACCTAACTCCTTCCGCCTAGGCCATTCTAGGGAAGCCAAGGGGTAGACCCTAGTTACTAAATAAGATTTAGCTTAAGTTCTAGGAGTTTATTTCAATGTCTTAAGGTTAGAGGGAGTTTATCCTATGATGCTAAGGCAACAATGCAAGATGCAAGTACATGTCAAGCAAGCTCTTCCCTAAGTCAACTAAGACTAGTGCCTAAGGTTGGGCACAACTAGATGTTAGGTGTTTCGCTACAATAGAATTGGCGTTGTCAAAGAATAATTCAACTCAAGTATCCCCGATTTCATGGGATAACTAGGATCATGTCTCGAGGCCCACAGTCCAAGACATGGAGTACCGAGAGCAGTGATTGATCTGAGTAATGAGGGCCCATCCTTCTTCGCAAGGTGATTGTCCTCATAGCGTTGTTACAACATCCACTTCACCATCGGCTGGGACTTGCATCGAGAAGACTCTTGCTCCATGAACCATCCAGTATCATGGTAGCAGTTTTCATGTTTGATCATTATAACTTTCTTATATATGCATCAGTTCTTATCGGCCAACCGCTGATCTTTACATTAACCCAATTGACCATTGTTGGGGATTAACGGCGCCTCTGAAGTGTTTGTGTCCATGGGTTTTAAGAAGTTACCAGGGGATTTGAAGAGCCAGCCGTCCGCCCCATACAATCATTTTACATCTTATCTCCATATGACCATCATCCCATTTCCTTAGTCCGAGCATTAGGATGACCTTTGAGGGGTTACACTTTGTCCCAGGTGGGGAAGAAGGGGCTAAAGGCCCGTGGGGTAAAAGCGGTCGCAAAAAGATAAAGCCATAGGAATAAAACCTAGAGATGCAGGATCCCGTGAAGGCAATAAAAGGCCTCGGGATAAGAAACAAAAGGGACTCCAAAGAAAATAATAAAACAAGACTCAATCCAAGAGGATGGAGGTCTCATCGTGAGTCGCCCATTATGTTCTATATATAGGTATCTAGCAAAGATGATACGCCATTATTTGTTACTACTACCAGGCAATGGGACTTTAGTTGCATGGCCAAGGAAAAGGGGTCCAGCCACCATGACATTTCCGCTAAAATACTAGTGGGTACATCAAGCAAATGTCACCATGCCAAGGCAATCCTCTCGTCGCATTCCAGAAGTAAAGAAGAAAAAGCAAATAAGGAAAGAATAAAGGCAATAAGGGCTTGGAAAAATCAGCATCAATGGACAGTAATAACTCACTCCTACAAAGGCACCGGTATGGACAATACCTTCCTCGGTTCTCACTTCAAGGATCGACGCCCTTAAACCATATTACTTCATGTTACATGGCTTGAATAATCTTTGGAGGAAACTTTCCATCTCCTGTGGATGGGCCTTAATAGGTCATCTTTTCTCTTTCTTCAACTTTGTATATTAGTGTGGCCGTAAGTGTAATGTCTTTGAGATATTGGATGATATGCTAGGGTTTTATGCATGTGTTTGATAAACCAGAATGGGATGTGAGATACAGGATTGGATACATTGCTATGATCCCAAGGACTAATGAGCCCATGGAGGGCTTAACAATTGATGTGCAGGACTTCATGCCCGACGGGACAGTACTCAGCTGGACCAAGAGCACATGGGGGAGATGATTAGCCCGGACCTCCATGGAGCCAAAGAGCCCATCGTGAGGAAGCTGTCAGATGGCATAGACAGGACAACGTTATGATGAGCCTGCATGAAGAAAGAAGGATGTTCCACCCGTGACACTTTGGCTGAGCCCAACCTCTAGGGGATCACCCACTTTAGATGGAATGTTTCCCCCTTGATGGACAGAACGTCACTCCCAGAGAGTCAGACATTATTCTTGAGCGGTAAGGTTTTGAGGTTATTGCACGTGGGCATTCCTTTGGAAGAGCCCCTAGAAGGGCTAACGGCCCGACTCTTTGATGCTGCTCGATATGCCTGCAAGGGCTAACGCCTCTCTAAGGGCTTGATGTCCCACCTTTGCTCATTTTATGTCATTTATCTAGCATTTAATGTAAAAAATGTCAGTAATTTTAGAAGTCACTTTGTCTACTGCTTTAATGACCCATTTTGTAATTGAAAGGTCATTGATTGATATATATTGAGGATGTTTTTCCTCATTTCCACATAACACAACTCACTTTCTTGTGAGATTTCAATACTTGCACCCTATCTTGCAATTTTATGTTTAAGTGAGGCCACCTTGAGGAGGATTTCTCTTGGCATTTATGGCATTTCTCCCATGGAAGGTTTACAACTAGGGTTTGATTTATGTCTTTCTTCATGTCAAATGGAATTTTTCATGCAAAACTTCTAAGTGAATGGTTGTAGGCTTCTTAATTTCTAGCATTTTGCTATTATATTGCCGAATCTTGAAACCCTAGGTAGCAAGCACACAAGTAGGTCATTGCTATATGTCCCCATGTTGAGAAATACTTTTCAGCCATGGAAAGAAGAAGATATAGCCTAGCCGCTGCTACACTTTTCATTCTTTTTCCTGAGCTAGCGTTGAAGTTATAGGCTGAAAAGAGGAGACGTCATGGGCCTAGTTGCACTACACCTAGGGTTTCACCTTCTAGGGCTTCAGGCCTTGCTCTTGCAACACCTTCCTTTTAAATCCCATTTCTGTGCTTGGCCGCTTTTGCCAAGTGTATTTAGAGAAAGGGAAGGAGACTCATAGCCTTGCTTACAACACCGAGTGAGCCCTCCTTCCTTAGGGTTTTGACTGGCTGCCCGCCATTGCAAAGACCTTAGAACCCAATTCTCCAAATTCTAAGCCTATCCTCCTGAGACTTTTGCCCTTGCTTTGACTCCATTTAATTCCTAAGGCACTGTAATTTCTCCAACGTTGAGCTTTTAGTGTACAAAAATCATCTTTCAAACTTTAAATCTTTGAAACTCTAACTAACCTAACGCCACTAACCTAGGCTAACTACACTCGACGAAGAACCCTTTTCACTAATAAATAAGCAATCAAATTGATGACGTCAAACATTTATTTATAATAATTATTGATTGAAAATATTGTTGGCTTGGTCATTTTTGTAGACATTGAGGAATTGGTGATCTTACATAGGCTATTTAGCAGAACGCTGACTTCATCTTGTCTATTATTACATTGCTTATTAATTGAAATCAGATAGTTAAGAAGCACTAACCCTTTGAGTTATAGCCTCCAAATTGTATCAGCATTGTTATCATCTTGTTCCGTGCAAGGTTTTCAACATGGCATACACTTTTTTTATTGGTTGATTAGTCGGAATATCTGATATTGTTGGTGACCTGCGAGGAGGGAAACCTTTAACTCTTGACCTTATACTCCTTGCCTCTTCAAACCCTGCAAAGCTACCGTGGACGCCTCCCCCGGGTTAACTTCCTTAACAGAAGAACCTCCCATCGAGGTGACATTGGGTGGGAAGGTTCACAAGCACGCCAGCTTTGTCCCTATCCCATGTTCGTGACCTAAAATACAAATCACATGATAACAAATCCTAAAGAATAGTAGATACAAGTTCTTATAACAAAGAGTCAGCAGATACAATGGTACAAAAGTATAAGCTAACTACATTTTGATAAACAGGCACAGAATATCAAAGAAGGTCAAGGCATTATCATCATCAACATATCAAGTCTATCATCAACACATCCACAAAGATACTTAGAAGATCTAGAAATTAAAGCACAAGTATTCCACAATGATCAAGATATCTGTAAAACTTAGTTGTTTAACCTACAAAGTATTATTAGATGATTAAGCCTAAGGTTTACTATTTAATGAGTTAATGGTTTCTTAAGATTGTAAAGTTTTTGTTACACTTATTAAGTATTTCACCAAAGCCTCCTCCCCTCGACAAGCAACAAAGAACTGTTGGATGCTCAAGAAGTGAGGCAACGTAGCCTACCTTAGCTTCACAAGCCACCAAAGAATTGAGTTTCTACTGAAGGACGCCTCATGCCTCAAGGAGATCCATTCTGCCTATCACCTCCGCTGTCTCTCCCTCAATCCTCTACTCTTAGATGGTGAAGACAGGTCGGCTGTACCCTGTATTATGTACTGCCATTTATATGTAGACTTTTAGGTGTGTTTGTGAGAGTATTTGACAATATTAAGATGCCTTTAAAAGTGTGATTTATCACAAGGCCGGAACTCTACCTCTACCTTATTAGTGTGTGTTACTGTTTAGAAACGAAGTACCCCCAGAGAAGGATTGATTCGAAAGTATGACTCTGGAGGGCCCATCCTTTTCTTCTTCCACTTTGTCTTGTCACATGAATGTTAAACATCCATCACCATCGGGTTTTGGTCCAGATCAAGAGGTTCTATCTACGAGGTAATTGATCCGGTGCATCATGGTATAAAATACTTTTGATCATTAAAACCTTAAATATATGCATCTAATTCCTTTTATCTCTAACAACCGCTTGATCTTACATTTTCCTCTCACTTGACCATGCTTGGGGAATTGACATGGTGCCCTAACAAGCCTATATCTATAGGTTTGGGCTCAAGCATTGGCGACTTTGAAACGCCCATCAGTCTCATCCATCATAACACCACTATTTCATCTTATCTCCTGCTTTCATTTATCCCATTTGTTTGGGCATTGGGTTGACCCATTTACAGGATGGCACCTTATCTCATTGGAAGAAGAGGCTAAAGGCCCAAGGTGTAAAAGCAAATTTGCAAAGACAAAGCCTAGAAATAAAACCTTGAGATGTTTCTTGCTGTGGATCCCCGAGAAGGTAGTAAAAGCCTCTCAACAAGAAACAAGAGAGACCAAAAAAATAACAAACAAGACATAATCAAGAGGATAGTCTCTATCACTTGTTCTATTAGGTCCATGGGTATTTAATAGTATGACATTGCCACCATCCCAAGCTACTTCACGCTTAGGGAAGTGACCTTTGCTGTATAATATGGAAAAGGGGTCTCTATCACTTAACTAGCCTTCTCATCTTGTGAAAGTACTTGTGGGTAATGTCAGTTACCAATACCATGCCAAGGCAAGTTGTCCCTGCTAGTTCTTGAAATGAAAAGAAAGAAGAAGAAAGCAAAATAAAAGAATAAAGTAAGAAAAAGAATAAAGGCAAGAATGGGCTTGGAAAAAATGCATCCATGATAGGGTATAGCTCATTTTCTACAAAGGCACCCACAGTAACACTTTTGCATCCTTAGCCTCATCAGCACCCACATGTTTGGACATCCCAGCCACATCACCTCAATTTATATGGTTGATGAGGTCTGTTATCCCCGACATCTAGGATAACTAGGAGATCATGTCTCTAGGCCCACATGGTCCAGGACATGGAGGCTCTATGAGCAGGAGACTTGAGCATGGACTTTGAGGGCCCATCTTTTCTTTTTTCTCAGCCATACTTGTCCTACCAAATAGCATTCACTCATCACTACTCACCAGCTTGCACTCTAGAGGCTCTTGGCTCCAAGGAGTAATTGTCCTGAGGACTATGTATGTAGTCAGATGGATCATTATATCCTTCTTATATATGCATTTGATTCCTTTCATTTCTGATGATCGCTTGGATCTTAGTTTAATAATCCACTTTGACCATTATTAGTGGATTGATAAAAACTTAGCGTTGGTATTCATGGGCTTTGCTTAGCCACCAAAAGGGGTTTCAAGTGAGGCCATCGTCCTGCTCTGCCCATCATACTACCTTTCATCTTATACCCCGCCATCCATCCCACTCCCCTAGTACGGCCATTAGGATGACCTCCAAAAGCATCTTGTCTGTGGGGAAGAAGGGGCTAAAGGCCCAAATAAAAGCAAATGATAAAAGATAAAAGCCATAGGAAGAAAACCTAGAGATGCTTCAGGGATCCTTTAGAAGGCAGCAATAAAAAAGCCCTCATAAGAAACTATGGGACCCAAGAAAAATAATACAAATACAAGATTCCAACCAAGAGGATGGGAGGTCCTATCAATGAAATCTAATATGTCTATAGGTATTTAGGCTAAAGGATATTGCCACGATCCGTCACTAAACTGTTGACCTTTTGCTGTATGGGCTAAAGAAGGGGGGGTCTCATTCTATGCCAACCTTCTCATTTCTCACAAATACCTTGTGGGGTAATCACAAATTTCTCCTCACACCTAGCCAAGGCAATGTCCTTTTCGTCAAGAGCTTGTAGTAAAAGCAATAAAGAAAGATAAGGCAATAGAAGGGCTTGAAAAAAATGTATCCATGGATTTGCACAAATTACTTCCTACAAAGACACACCTACAGACAACACTGTACTCTTGAACTGAGGATCGACATCCAAAACTGATATCACCAAGATTACACATGACTGAATGATCCTCTGAGGAAACTTTCCATTTCAGGGTATTAGCCCAATAGGTGGTCCTGCTGGTTTCCTTAGCTTTGGTAGTAGGATCCGTAATGTCTTTGAGCTCTTAGATGATCGGTTAGGGATTTCATGCATATGTGTTTGACAAATTTAATGATGAGATATGATTTACTATGATGTCTAGGGACTAAATTGTTCTGCTTTTGGAGGGCTTAGGTCTTGATGTGCACCATGCCCGCTGACAGCACCAAGAGGATCTGGTAAGTAATATGGGGAGATGATTAGCCTTGACCTCCATAACATGAGCCCATCGATGGTCACGGGATGCAGGAGGTGGATAGGTTGTGACGAAAGCCCTTGCACAGTAATAGCTGATTTCATCGATCTGCTAAGGGATTTGACTATGGGACTCTCATGCATGGGACGATGGTCTTGAGATCAGACGCTACCCAGCAGCAGCCTTTGGACGATTGAGCATGGCATGCATAGGCTTGAGCCATACGTGTGACAAGTTGTAGGAGCCCCAGAGGGGGGCAACGCTTTGCTTGCTGGATCTGTCCTGAAGGCCAACGCCTCCCCTATAGGGGGCCTGACGCCTCCATTTTTTTGCTCATTTTTGACATTTTTAGTATGTAAAGTGACAAATGATTGAATATTGTATTGTCAGCCTTGTCGGTTGCTTTGTTGACCTATTTTGTTAATTAAAGGTCATAGAGATCACATAGTGAGGACGCTACTCTCATTTTATCATAATACAACTTTCTCTCAGAGTGACTTCTTTAGCTCCTTATTCCTATTTTCGTCTTTTTGGAGTGAGCTTAAACTCTTTGGAGGGACTATGCCATTTATCATTGGGAAGGCTTGCAACTAGGTTTTTCATGGTTATTTCTTCATGAATTTGTAAGTACAAAACTTCTTTGTTGAATGGTAGTAGGTAGAATTGCTTACTCTTACTGTTACATTGTTATTATTTTGCTTAATCTTTAAAACCTAGGAGCCAACACACAAGTAGGTTGTGTTTTCATGTCCCCATGGTAAAGCTTATGTTACTTGATTAGAGAAGTTTTAGCCTTTCCTAGCTATATACTTAGATTTCTCTTTCTTGAGTTAGCTTTGAACAAAAATTGAAGAAAGGCCCTAGGCCTAATTTGTTACACCTAGGGTTTGCTTCTAGGGTTTTGAAAAGCCTTGTCTCTAAACAACACTTTTCAAACTTATAGGTTTGTAATATTAGTTAGCCGGCTTACAAAAGAGTTTTGCTGAAAGCAAAGCACAGGCCTAGCCTTTAAAGCCAATCTAAATAAGCCTCTCTTCTTAGGGTTTGGATTTGTACCTGCTATATAAACACCATCACTCAAACCCTAAATCCCTTCTTGGCTCTAAGTTTAAGTCCTTCTGCCCATTAGCTCTACTCCACTTGACCCTAATTAACCCAAGGCACTAGTCTAGAAGTATACCTTTATTTTGTTTGTACTTAAACTTTCTTTCAAATCCTTTAATTTGAAACCGTAACTAACCCTACTAACCCTAACGTCTCATTAACCCTAATTGATGATGACGTCGTGCCTTTATTGAACTTTGATTGGTTTAAAATTTATGCTAGGTTTATCATTTGATTGGCATTGTTGTGTTGAATATTTTCATTGGTCAAGTTTGCAAAACGTCCACCTCCTGGCCTCTTTTTAAACTAACCTCAAATTAGGCTGACGTCACTCTTGTTGCAGCAGAAATATAGATGACGTCAACCCCTCTTTTGGACCTTGTTTAGTAGTGAAACGTTGTGGTTTTATTAACATATAAGTGTTGAGCATTTTTTCATTGACTTGCCTAGCAAAACGTCCACTTATTTGTCAAGTAAAACCAACCTGAATTAGGGCTGACGTCACCCTCAAATCTGCAATTGTGACGCAGCAATAGTATTTATATATGAGCAGATTTATGACATTTATCGCATTGTGATATACTCAAGGATTGATATTAAACATTGAATGCCTTTATCACTTTGTATTTATTGAAGAAGTGTCTTAAGCTTTTATTTTTGTCTATAATCATTGACTTCGTTGATAATTACATCTATTTATGCTCATATATATGTTGAAGATAGTCATTTATACTTGAAGTACTAACCACTGCAGCACATTTTAGTTTTATTTGTCTTGTCTCGCAAACAGGTGCCCTTATCAGTGGAATACCTTCCTTGACTATCTCTTTTGGCAGTAATCTGTGAAGGGAAGCTTATCCTTAACCTTGGAAGCCTTAAAACCTTGATCCTTCTCCTTCAGAAATCCAGATTACCAGGGACGTCTCCCTTGGACTAGCCATCCTAAATAGAAAGAGCTCCCCATCGAGGTGACAGTGGGTGGGGAAGTTCCTGTTATGCCAGTTTGAAGCCTTGACTCAAGCTAACCTAAACCCTTCCTACAAACTATGCGATAACAAAG
>SNQJ01S0088559.1:20844-33367 GCA_010110895.2 Picea sitchensis
GCACGAGGCCTTGCTTAAGCAACACCGGAGTGAGCCTCTTTCCCCTAGGGATTTGATTCTAGGGCCCTGCCTTTGCAGCACCATAGAACCCTACCTTTTAGTCTCTGAGTCATCATCCCTTTGAGACCTTGTGCCCTTATCTTTGACTCCATTTACCCTAAGGCACTGATTTGATCTCCAACATTGAAGCTTTAGTGTACAAAACTACCTTTAAAACCTTAAATTTCGAAACCCTAACTAACATTGCTAACCTAATTAAGGCTGACGTCATAATTGAATATTTCATCTGGGTGCAACAAAACTGTGATATAAGCAATTAAATGATGATTTGAATCTTTTATTGAGTAAATCATTGATTGGACACATTGTTGGCTTAGTCATCTTGGTAGATATTGATGAATTGATGATCTCTTGTAGTTGATTGACAAAACGTTGACGTCATTCTATATCTATTTCTTTACAATTGCTTATTGAATAATATCAGATAGTCAAAGAAGTACTAACCCTTTGAGTTATAGCCTACATATATATATATATATACTGTGTTGTTGTTGTCTTGTTCCGGGCAGGTGTTTTCAACAGGGCATACACTTCTTTTATTGGTTGATTAGCTGGACTGTCTGACATTGGTGGTAACCTGTGAGGAGGGAACTCTAAAACTTGACCTTGTATCTTTTGCCTCTTCAAACCCCAGGTTATCGGGGACGTCTCCCCTAGGCTAACCTCCCTAAACAGAAAGAACCTCCCCATTGAGGTGACATTGGGTGTGGAAGGTTTCATGTTGCGTCAGTTTGTCCTCTATCCTTTAGCCTGTAAGCTAAACTACAAACTATGCGATAACAGTGTCGGTAATAGTGTTGGTCTCGGGGAGCTTTCATTTTGCTATTGTAGCGGGTTTTTTTGTGGAATAGGAGGTAAAGGTTGTGGAACAAAACCTAGCAGAAGTTGCGGAGTGTTCGGTGGGAGCTAAGGATAATGATGGGTGCACATAGGGATAGGTGGAGCTTGAGGGTTTCCTTGGTTATGTCCTCCTCTTCATCCTTGAAACCAAGGATTTTGGTACTGAGTAGACCATTTTTTCCAACCTGGTGGGTTCCACTGTTGTTGTTGATAATAGGGTGGAACTTGAGATTGTAGATCTGGGTATGTGGGTTGGTTCCTAGGCTGCCATGGTCTCCTAGGTGCATAATAAGACTCCCTGGGATCTCCATTCCTATAGATGGCTAACAAACCAGGCAAGGATGGACATTTCTTAGTCGAATGGTCTTTTGTAAAGAATCCACAGACTGAAATGTTATCTAATGGGCATTCCCTTGAGGAATGCTTCCTCCTGCATCTTGGGAAATATATGTTCATTGTTGCATTTTCCTCCTCCTGTTTCTTTTTTATTTTTAGGGTGTCCAACTGGGAACCTATTGTGCTTAAGATATCTATATTAATTTTTTCTAAAAGGTTCTCTATCTCTTCTCTTGTGATAACACCCGAACTAACTGGTTTTAAGCTTCTATTGTAAGGGTCTCGAACATTATTCCTTGTTTTTTCTCTACTCCTTGAGTAATTTTTACACATTTCACATCATTCGGAAAATGGTTTATGAGATATGTCACCTGATGCCATCAGGTTAAGCATCTCTAGATATTCTTCTGAAAATCCCTTAAGGAAAAGAGCCCTAATTGCATCCTCTAGGAGGTCATGGTATTTTGACTTCTGGGAGATATAACCAAATCTTTCCATATAATCTTCGAGGGTCTCGTCTTTTAACTGTTGGATTTTAAAGATGGCATTACAAGACTCTTTGGTCTTGCAGTAGTCTAGGTACTTCTTAAGAAATATGTCTTTCATGGCTTCCCAAGACCTAATATTGGATTCTCCCAACCCCATGAACCATCTTAGTGCAGAGTCTTTGAGGGTGGCAGGAAAGAGTTTTAGTTTCTGGGCATCTTGTATGTAGTTGTAGCTCCTACACAAGATGTCAAATTCAAATAGGAAGGTGTCTGGATCTTCACTATTTTTACCATAAAAGGTAGGCAGTGCTGAGAGAGGAATATTCTTCATGTTGACATTTGGAGTGGTGTCTAAAATTGGAAACCCGAAGGTAGTTTCGTTTTGGTTTCCAGTTTCTTCTTCCTCCTTGTGTCTTACATTGTTATGGTCCTCCTGATCATCCATATTGGCTTGGTTTCCAAAAAGAGAGTACCTAGGTCGTTTTATCTTTGAAGAGAACAAGGTTTCCTTTTGATGGAAAGGTCTTCCTATGGATTGGATGTCTGGGACTCTACTCGATCCGGTTGAGACTATTGGTGCCAAAGTTTATGTGTCAGTTTGTGATATAATTACATTGGTTGAACTGCCAATCAAAATATTCACCTGCTCAGGGTCTATAATGTCTTCAAAATTAAGATCTCTTCGTGGTGGTGTAAAAGCAAAGGTTGTATTGTTTGGTTCTGCGGAAGGCTCGAGTGGTATTGCATGCTGTCCCAATATGATTGATTCTTCAATTTCTTGTTTTATAGTGCTCCCTGTGTTATTCTCTTCAAAGACTATTTTAGCTCTTTGAGTTGAGCTAGCTCCTGTTTTTCGGTATCGGTCTACGGATTTTATAAGTGGAATGTCCCTTCCTCCAAAAAGGTCAGAAGGAACCTTGGTTGAAAGGTCTGATTTAGATTTAATGTATCTCCCTTTTGGGTCTCTAGGTCTATTCATGAAAGAAAGCAAAAAGCTACCATTTGGTTTCTAAGTCTATTCATGAAAGTAAACAAAAAGAAAAAGAAAAACGACCATTGTGTTTGGGGGAGCCTGCAATAGCAGATGTGTAGGTTCTTACCTCTTGTCTTAAAGTTCCCCTGCCACCAATCTAATGCTAAGGTATAGGAATGATCTATTTCCTAACTACTTCTTACCTTGAGACAACTCTCCGACAACGGTGCCAAAAATTATGCGTGTTGTATATGCACTAAAAACACACTAAAAACCCTCAATTAAATTGTCAACCCAGGGTAAGTAAACTTAGAGTTGTAGAAAAATATATGTCAAAGGTAGAAGGGCCGGTAGTAGTATAGTCTAACTAAGGAAGTGGCTATCTAAAGGCTAATTTATTCAAGCAAAGCTATCTAATGAGAAAACCCTACTAAGCAACTTGAAACTATGTAACCTAAGTACTTTTGGGCCAAGGATCGATGGACAGTTCTAGGAAAACAAGTGAAAATCCTACTTGAAGAAAACTAGTTCATGCAATAAGAAAAAACAACTATTAAGCATAACAATAAGCAAATAACAAAAGAAAACTACTTTAACTTTCCTACCTAAATTCAATGAGCAACTACTCTATGAAAACAAGTAAATAAACAAGCAACTATACTATCAAAGAAAGAATAGACAAGTAAGCAAGTAACCTACTAAAAAAAGTGAACAACTAACTACCCTAAGATAACTTCTACTGCAAGTAAAATAATTAAGACTTCTCATTTTACAACTATCTAACCTAAGAGGCAAGTGAACTATATTCTTAATTCAAACTTCAAACTATTTCTAATTCATAAAAGGAAATCTATTTAATTGAAAGCAAGAAGGACTGCCAACTAACCTTTAATCTATGATAAGCAAACTGCTCTTTAACATATCAAAACAAAATACTATCTACCCTACAACAACAATAAAATTATATTTTGATCTATGAAAGCAAGAAACTATATCTTCTGATCTACAAAAGCAAGAAACTATATCTTTTGATCTACGAAAACTCAAATATAGTGTTGGTGGTTGTGTGAATGTCTTTGGTGTCGTACAATATCTCAATGGCACTTGACAACAAAAGATAATTCAAGCGATATAATCTCAATACTGATCTCAATAGCAAAGTGAAAGTTATGGATTAAACAATCCAATGAGAACTTAGCCATTACGAAAACAATGTTAAGTACCCTGCATATTCATGGAATTATTACTCATGTGTTAACCATCAACAATATAACGAGATTTCAATTGTACTTCTATGCTATGTAAGAAAAAATCATAATTAAATTCAACCATTAACTAAGAATTGGAATTGCAATCTAAATCTAGGAAAGAAAGTGCATAAAGTGAAACTATGTTATATCTATAATTCAAAGTGCAAGAAGGAAAATGCTTAAAAACATAAATTAAAGCATGACATATAAAAAGGAAACTAATGAATACATTAACCAACAAATAGATAAGAAAGATCTACATAACAATGGAATAAGCAATCTACAATTAAAAACTGAATCTAACCCTATCCATCCACCGAATCCTTGTTAAAGAAAACATAAATTAAAACTATGTTCTACTCTATTTCAAACTCTGTTTTAAACTTGATTCTAAAAGCATAAATAAAAAACAATCTAATATCTAATTGCACATGGGGTTAGTCTATGAATTTGCAAATTCGTTCCTAACTACAAGATCAACGCATACTAATACAAGCCTTCATACTAACCTGCAAAAGAGAGTTAAAATGATTAAACTACAACAGCAAATTAATTAACAAAGGAAAAATAACAATGCATGTACAGGAAATAAAAAAAGAGGCATCTAAACTATAAAATGCATAAATAACTTAAAGAATAGTTACCAGATTGTTGGTGAGCCCCCCAGCAAGTTGTGGTCACTTCCCAAAGGCACACCACGAACTCAGCAAATCTATTTCACCATGAAAACTCAAAAACACAGTTTTATATAATTCTGGCAATTGAAAAAAAGCAAAAACAGAGGAAAACGTATTTGTCTCTAATCCTCTACTTCTTCTACTGCTTCTTAGCTATTGTATGACCACCATGGTGGTATTTATAAGATTTACAGACCAAGTGGTCAACCATTGGAGGTTCAAACCACTTCTAAAAATAGAAATTACATTAAGGGTGCCCTAACTGCTGAAATAGATGGAACCAATAATCGCCCTACTCAACAACCTAAACTGAGTTGTCAAGAGTTCAGTAGTTGGAGGGGGAAAGCACAAGAAAAACCCATGTTCCTGATTCGCCCACCACTGGCCGTCAATACCATAACCACCAATTCGCCCACCGTTTTTGTGCAAGACACAGTGTTGGATGAAGTGTCAGACCGGATACCAGATCGAGTACTGGATGGAGTGTCGGACTGAGTGTCGGAAGAAAAAACGTAATGTGATTTTACCTTGTAACACCAAAAAATGTGAATCATATCCCTGGAAACATAAAAACGTGATGAATTATACTCAATATCGACATCAAACACGAATCATACATACCTGGTGTAGATCATACCGTTTTGACACAAAATTCTTTAAAAAGCTTCTCCAAAACATGAACAACACATATATACATTCGGCAAAAGTGTCTAATAACTGTCATAAAACTAATCATATCCTGGGCCCAACAAGGACATTCAGACCTTTTCTACTCCTGCACATAAAGAAGAGAAAATGATAAGTTATAACCCTTTTGAAAACTTTGATGATGCCCTGTTCCATGACAGTGGAAATGAAGAAAATTGTCGAAAGGATCTTGATGAAGTTTCTCTTGTAGAAGGCTTGAACGAGACTTTGTTATATAATTTCCTTTTTAAAGAAAATGAAGTTATCTAGTCTTGTAAGGAAGTGATCAACTCTTATGATGCAGATGAATTCATGGAACAACCCTCAGATATAGTTGACAAACACATTGATGATTTCATACAGATTGGGAGACGTAGATGGGATGTGGGTTGCTTTATTATTGATAGAGATCCCATTTATGACATTGAGGGTAGATCTCAAGCAAAACGGGTTGAAATGTCATTTTCAGAGGACTGGCCTCCATGCATGTATGATTCAGATGTTTGGCAACCTAGTGATGACATGGTTACATATTTGTTCTTCCCTTTTGAGGATGACTTGTCGCATCATGATCTTCATTCATCCTTTGGTACATACCCTTTTGAGGATGCAGATTTGTTTTATGAGGACTTCTGACCGTTGTGCTCAGTTTTTGAGGAATACAGTATGTGGCCACCTCAGAGCATTCAAAGGTTCATTCTTCAAAGCGGAAGTATTTTGATCTTGGAGATTTATATGGAGATTCACAGAGGAAGAGGCGATGTTTTTCTATAACTGAGACTATTCCTTACCTCTGACCCTCTTCTCCAAGAGATCATGCAGTATTATTCTGATCTCTCATCTCCTCTCATCCCTTGACAAGCAGTGAGTCTTTATGCATCGATGAAGATGAGACTTCGTCTACATATAGTATCCCCTTTCAAAGATGGATTGATCAATCTTGTGGCTACACTTTCAGGAGGGATGATCAGGTTGATGGTTTCTCTTTCTAGAAAGATTTCCTCCCTCCCACCCATATTCATGAGTTTTATTTCATGATCAATTATATGTGTGTTTATACTCATGATTATTATTTGCTTGACCTATCCTTGTTGTATTATATGATTAAGCACAGGGGGAGATACTTTGATGAGATGATCAAATGGTTTCACTAGTTTAATGACTTCACCTGACATCATCCAACACGTGATATTCAGGGCCCCAAGGCCCCAGGTAAGTAGGCAAGTCATCTTGTTTTCCCTGCATTTGCATCTTGATTTCTCAAGTTAGTTTAGATGCATCTCATTTTCATTTTTCTCTACTTACATATTGATTTCATGCTTAGTTTAGAATTTTTTGAAAAAATGTCAATTTTTTCTTTTTCTAGCTTAGTTGGCTTTGATTATGATCATATGAGAAAAAGGATGAGTAGGCCATCCTGGACTTGATAGTTTGATGTTTCCTTGTAGGCACAGGTCTACCAAGAGATGTTGTGGTTTGTTGAAGCTTGAAAGCACAACGATGGATACTATGCTCGAAATGATTGTCAAGATTTATTATTTAACTATATTAATAATATACTAGTAGGTGGGACCCCCTTGTTTAACTTATGGCACTATGATGGAGAAGCGGCACTTATATTTTGTTTTCCTATGTATTGGTTGCGACACAGTTTCTCTAGCTTATTCGCTTCAAATCATGGTTAAAATACTTGTGATAAGGAATTCTGATGATTAAAACAAGGAACAATATGGTCTTGATTATTTCTCATGAAATATGATTATGTTGGCTTTTGGATGAAAGAATTACACTCCAGTTTTAATGTTAATATTGTATATTGTCCATACCAAAGATTGGGTGATCTCGACCCTTGCTACTATTGTATGTGCATTGGTTGAGTTGCAATTTGGTTGTGTTCCTAGCAAGTTGTCATATGAAAAAAATTGATAGTGGCAAGGGGTGGCGCACTTTGCAAATTGTGATATGGCAAGTTTGGATATTTGGTTGTATTAATGGTTTTGAATGTAGTGTTATGATGGGATGTCTAGTGGGATTGGCTCGTACTAAGATATGAATGAGGATCTGAAGGAAGAAGCGATGTGCAATAAATGCACGTCACTCAAACTCCCCTCGAGCCCACCACCCTAGTCATTCTTGCATGTTTTCTCTGTTAGTTGTTGTTGCTCTGCCTTGCCTAGTCGTGGAGGAAGTATACAACCTTGGTTTTTTCTTCTCACACAATATTTTATAGGTATGGGGTTCTCTTACTTTTCCATCCATGAGATTGCTCTGCCCTTAAATCAAATGTTGGCTCTGGTTGCTCATGGTCTGTGTGATTCTCAAGTTGTTATGATGTTTTTGGAACTGTGTATTTATGATTGCATCCTTGGTTTCTTGTGGTGGTTTTTCTGAGACTTTTGTCATTTAAAAGTTGATCGCGGTGTCCTTCTTGTGTGTAATCGTTCACAGGGAATTGTTGAGTAAAAATTGTGGTTGAGCCTACTTTGCCTATGGTTTTGTATTCGGGTTTGGCCTCCCTGTTGAAATGGGTTATCTCAGTCTGCCTAACCTCTGGGATTTGTGAATAGCCCACTTATAGATTGATATTACTGGTCTCTGTGGCTAGTGTACCCATGCCATATTTCAACCCTATGGATGTTTATGTGAACTATGATAAAGGATTAAAACATTTTGGGCCTTGTCCTAGCAAAACCCTCAATTGTTAGCCTGCCTTCTTATGACCTCATTGTCAATATTGTGTGGTGAACATTATACAGATATCTTGAAATTACTTACCAAGATTTTGATGGGAGCACTATTCGTGATTTTTGGTTGGGCACGGGTTTTTTTTTTGTCACTCGTTATGTTGTGTTGAAGGAAGTGTTGGTTTCACTTGTTCTTTGGAAGTTATAGTCTGGTATTTGAAGCTCATGTAATCGATAGCAATGTTGTGAATTATTGTTTCCGTGATTGATTATAATAAGGCACCTGTGGAATGAGTTGTTTATGTTATTCAACTGCCAAACCCTCTGGTTGAACTACCCCATTGTCTCTACCATTTACCATCATTGACTTATATTGAACCCTACACATTACAGTGAAAGCATTGTTTACTTCAATTTTAGTTGACGAGAGCATTGTTCTTGCTCAGTTACTTGAGCACAATTTTAGTTGGTCCCTTGCTTGGAAATTATGGAAAGAATTTTGTACCCACTTATTCATTTGAAGTTACAGTATGTTGAAGCTTGTATTCCAAATAATGAATGTTTATTTTCTTGGTTCAATCATTATGTTGATTGTTAAAAAATAAAAGGGGCACCTGTGTTCGAAATGTCTAAGGCTCGAATAGAGTAATAATGCCTAGAATAAATTTAGAAGAAGTTGCATTGAACAGTGGTTAGATTAATAATGGATATGATTTTGTTTGGGAACATTGTGCGTGACCTTGTTGGATTTAAAAGGATTATTATTGGGATTGATGTTATGAGTCGTGGCTCAAAGACTATTGTTGTATTCTTGTAGTGATTATGATGTTGTTGGTAATGTCTGTCATGTAATGATTTACAATGGTTACTGTGATTAAATAATTATGGGCATATTAAATAGTTTATTGTGTAAAATAATTCGAAGGCATCAAGCAAATTTGTTAAAGAAGGCATCAGTTTGGATTATTGTTTTGGAAACAGAATACTGGTTAAACTTCGAAATTCTAGACAAAGATAAATTTTGATTGCATCTAAGGTAGCACGTTTTGATTTTTCTCACTTGAACAGTATCCATATTGATTCTCTATCATTCTACCATTTTTTCTCTAATTACATTCCCTCCAAGATCCTGATTTCACTTATTGCATCCTTGTTATGTGATATAAATTTAAAAAGAAAAGTATGTGTTGAAGAGAAGGAAATATAACATAGGAAGGGTTGGTGACTGATATTCTTGATATTTTTATACACAGTTAAATTGTTTGGTTAATTGTTGAACAATATTCGTATATTGATTCCATATCATTCTACCATTTTTCGCTAATTACACTCCCTTCATATTTCCCATGAACCCTAACATTCCATGTTCACATGGCAATTAATGAATGGTGTGTTATAGATGGATTTGCATGTATCTCGGGCAAATTTTAGAGACAACTTTTGATTCATGTAAGCAGAGTGTCATGTATGGTTTATTAAGAGCTTCATTACTAACAAATTGTTGCTACAAAATGAGTTTTTTCAGTAGAGGCAGCAATGGTCGAAATAACAGAGGTAGGGGAAATTGAAATCGAGGCCTAGATTTTCTATCAATTTTGACGTTGACCCGCAAGAATTGAACCGACTGTTTCAAGTTGGGTTATTTAATTGGGTTGGCCATGGGATAATTCACCCTTGACCAGAAAGACCCCCTTTCCATCCTCCTCATAATATCCCCAACATTCTTGTTCCTCCACATGTGTCTTTGCAGCCCGAAGTCCCTGCAAATGACGGTTGGCAAGATATCGTCAACCAACATGTCTCTCACCATCATGGTTGGCCCACTATGTCATTTTCTTTACCACCACCTATTAATCCCAATGTCCAAATTGCCTGTGTTGTTTCACCAGTTCAGTCTTCACATGCCAGTAAGAGAATGAAAACTGATATTCCCCAACCTATGCAAGACTAAGGAAAAGCAGTTGCCTCCCCTTCTTCTCCCTACATTGATTCCTCAAAATCTGTGTCTTCCCACCTTCATTTAAAGGATGACTGCTCCCATGTGATCAATGATATAAATCCCCAAGGGTCCAATCAACCACGAGGCACTTCAAAAAAGTCTAAGGGAAACAGTAGTGAAAAAAGGAAAATTGTTTCACAAAGTGGAAAATATGGTTTTTAAATTATGTTTTATATGATTTCAATTGATGAGGACGGTGCTTAATGGTTTTCAGCATTTTTGGACAGTAAGCTCTGTTTTTTATATTTTGTGGATAATGTGGATATATATATTCTTTTTGGATATGGTATAAATTATTTCTGATATTTAAATATCTAGTTTAAAAGATATTCAAGTGAGTTATATGGTCAAAATGATTATCTTTTATGTGTTATATTTCATGGTTTAAAAGGAAGAAATGATGGGAGTCACAAGGGGTCCCACCTACCTAGTTATTATTAATTAAGACCCTTAACTATATTATTATTATTTATTTCTCCTAAACTAAATAGTTAAGTTAAATCAACTTAACTAAAGAAAGTAGTTGAACTACTTCAACTTATTTGGAAAGAATAAAAGCTCAATGAGAAGAAGAGACAAGGGGGAATAGAAGGAGAAAACAAGACTAAGGTTTTCTCTTTAGTTCCATGAGATACTTTCAGTTTTCATTCATTTATGAGTTTATTCAAAGCTTAATTCTCTTCTTGACAGTAGGGTCTTATTGTAGACAGCAATGTTCAAGACTGAACCACACTTTTCATACGCTTGTTTTAGAGGTGTTGATTCATCCTTGATAGTCTGTGTATTCTTGTCTATTTGTGAATTAATTTTCATGGTTGATAAAGGATATCTTGCAGAGTCAAAATGGAAGCATTTTGTGGCAAGATGATCCAGGTTATTAATTTCAGTTTTACTTTACTATCGGAGTCTTTTTGTATGGTGTTCATCGAAGATCTCTAAGTCAGACTTTAGTCCATACCCTCGCAGGGGTTTTGTAAAGAGAAAAACACTTTTGGTTTCTCAGAATGAAATAAAATCAGATTGTTATTATGTCTCATATATGTGTATTCGTGACTTGGTTACTTTTTTGGTTTTGATCTCCATGTTTACTTTACCGCAAAATGTGTGTACATTCCAGTAGCTTTTATAAATTTTATATTGCAACATATTTAAATTATAAATCAACCTCAGTCCTTGTAATTAATACTTGCGGATTGAGAGAATATTTTGAGGCTATAAACCTTGGGTGACATTCCCAACTATCTTTTCCTAGCCAGACAAGATCTGAAAATGATTGAGTAAGGTAATTCATACCTTTTCCTCAACATTTATTTGTCGACCATAGTGGGGAGGGAAGAAGAAAAAAACTCATTATCTTTATTTCCCTGGTTTCTTGTATTTTAATACTTTGTATTTTTGTATTTACTGTTTATATGTTTTTATGTTTGTAAACTTCTTTTTTTCTTTTTCCATGAATTTATCAAGTCCTATCTTGCATGATCATGTATAAATCTAATTTGAGCTCACTGTCAATGGTTAGTTGTCCTCTTTTCGAGGGTAATTTATGGGAATCTTCTCAGAACCATATTGTTTATTTCCATAGCTTCTATCAATCTATTGGGGTTTATGATATACATACTTATGCAGATCTTTTTCCACTTTCCCTCCGTGGTAAAGTGGGAGACTGGTCTAGACGTATAGTATCTAGTCAAATTTTCACAGGAGAATTGATTTTTGTAAAGTTTCTTATCGACTTTTCCCCTCTGCTTATTTTTCATCACTTTGAATTTCTACCTGAGAGTATCCTTGATCCTCCTCGATGTGACTTTTTCTATGGTCCTCGTGAACAATTAACCTATGGATTGTTCTTAAAGGCTAAAAATGAATATCACACAAATCCCTCTCTCTTCATGACGAGTCTGTAGGAGGACAATTATGCATCTCTTAGTGCCATATTCAGATAGGATTGTAAGGATTATTGTCCTGATATGCCTACTAATCCTACTTTTGACAATGCTTTATTTGATGCATTCCCCTTTAATTATGACCTTTTTGAAATATATCCTACTCAAGATTAACTTGTGTCTAATGAAGTACTCTTCATGGATGAATCTAGCAGGGAGGATTATCTTGATTTGAATAGCACTATCCCTCATATTTCTCATGACTATTTTGAAGAAGATGGAAGAGGGGATTCAAGCGGCCATATAGATTCATATGTTGACTCTTCTTCTGAAAATTCCCATAAGAATAATCAAGATTTTACATCGCGGAATTCCTTCACAAACCCATTGTTTCAGTTCAAAGAGGTTGAGGAATTAAATGATGATATTCATATCTCCCTTGCATGCATGATTTCTTTTGATGATGATAAATTTAAAGGGATTCTTATGCATTTGAATCCTCTATTTTCTCCCTCAGTGCATGGTGTTGGAAAATTCAGTGGACAGAATGAAGTGAATGCTTGTCATTGATGACAACAGTGAGGATGGCAGAATAAGAGATTTGAAGAGGATGGCAGAATAAGAAATTTGAATGTAAAGCTCAGGA
>SNQJ01S0088560.1:3557-33494 GCA_010110895.2 Picea sitchensis
AGAAGAAGAAGAAGGATCGATATTGATGTTGTGCTTCTTCATCGTTGCTTCTAAAGTTGCCATCTTCTTGAAACATTTGGACTCATCATGACCATCTTTATCACAAAAGTTGCAACTTTTGTCAGTGTTCTTATTTTTATATTTTGCTCCTTTGTCTCCATTCGGAGCAAAAGTTGTCTGAGTGGGTTTGGGACCCTTATATTTCTTGTTGTTGTGGCAAGGATGTTTCTTCTTGGGATTCTTGGGTTTACCTTTCTGTTGGGCAACTAAGGCTTTGTTGGAGGTATCTGCAGTGTTGATCACTCCAAGTTGTACAAGCTTATCTTACTCTCTAATCAAAGCAGCACAAAAGGACTCAATAGTGGGTTTTTCATAATCTTTTCCTAGAGCCTCTCTCATGGAATAAAAGGTAGATACAAACACAGAATATGCATTGCCTAGCTTAGAAAGAATAAGATAGATACAGCGCTCTTCCTCCATTTTTATTTTACATTCTTCACATAAAATTCTGAGTGTTTTAAACCTAGATAGATAGTCTCCAAGACAAGAAAAATCACTTGGACTCAAGGTCAATACTTGATTTTCTAACTGTTGTGCTCAAATAATATTGAGTTTACCAAACACAGATTCAATCTTATCCCAAGCTTCTTTGAGGTCATCAATTTCTTGGAAGCGGTATCTTAAATCAGGAGAGATGGACATTCCAATTAGTCCACGTGCTTCATCACTCCTATTAGCCGATTTGGATTTCTCATCATCGTTGGTGGGTTCTTTTTCCTTTCCCAAGGTAATTTGGTACAAGCCTTTACTTCTTAATAAATCTTCCATATGAGATTCACATTGGAAGTAGTTGTTGTTGGTAAACAAGACATTACTTGTAGAAGTCATATTAAATATGCAGATAATGTGGATTTAAAAACTGAAACTGATGATCTGGATGGAAAGATCTCAAAAATTTATCACTAAAAATGGACTTCCAATGTGAGAGTTATGCCCTTTTAAAAAAAAGCATAAACAGTAACCAACTGACCACGTGATAGTGTAAGTTGTTTTATGAAGTGACCCACTTTTATAAAGAGAAGTGGGGATCACTTTTACAATGAAATTACTTTATAACAGAAAATTTGCATGCAAAATAAATAACTCTAAAATAAAATATTAAAGTTGCTTATAGTGATTCACTTTTATACTTGAAGTGAAATACGCTTTACAATTTTAGCATGAACTTTTTCAAAAAAGTAACAAAAGAGAGACTTGAACTCAAGACCTCTCACTTAATAAGGCAATTTTTAACCAAATGGTCTAGCAAAACATATTGTAATGTGTAAAAGGAGGATTGTTGTTGTTGTTGTTGCTGTTGAAGATAGTCTTGGAGAGCGTGCTCAAAAATACAAACCGAAATAAAACCAAAATAAAACTTTGCAGAAATTTAAAAAATGTGTATTCGGGCTTTATACCTCTGGATCTGACTGTAATGGTCGTATCTTTGGAAAACGGAAACCTTTTCGAGTGAAACGAAAAGTGTTCCTGAATGAAACGAGTGCTTCGGACGCAATGGAACAGACCACTCGGCCTAGAAATGTACGAAAATGACATAAAATGAAGACAAGAAAACTCGGCTTCACGATCTCGATCTACAACAAGAGTGGGTCTTCAAACAAGCTCTGATACCATGTTGGAAAACACATGTATTCCAACAGAGGATGAACACCTTCAGTAACCACTCACATAACCATATCAAATATCAACACACCAATGTTTTCACGTGGTAAAACCCCTACGGGGAAACATCCACGGCCCCAGCCAACGCGACCACTTGGAGGAGTTTATTAATGCAAAGAAAAATATTATAGAGAGATTTTACAAGAGAGTTTCTCACAATCGATCATCGGCAAATGACCCTCCATGCTCTTTAAATAGAGATCATGGACCAATCGGGTGTTAAGCCATGGATCAATGGTTGTTAAGATCGAGGAGAGTATGAACCGGCAGATCACTCTATGTCAGGGACATATTGTGATCGTCGGATTTTCTAACTACAAATCCATACTAATGCATACTAAATAAATATACTAGAAAACACACTTTTACCTAATGACACAATAGACCAAGTAGATCTTAACTAACTCCTAAGTGTCTAAATATCCTAACACATTCTGGGAATTAAAAATATAATTATAATCTATCCCTTCTCGTGGGTAAATGAGTAAACTTTTATTTCCTTATTATTGTGCTTTACTTCTCTTACTAAATTTAAGGAAATTGGTCCTAAGACAAAGATTTACCTCCACAGTAATTTTTTACATTTCTACCAACATTTACTATCCACCAAAATTTAAGGGGATTCTTCCCAAATTTAGGAGATTTAACACAAATTAAACATAAATGTTTATTTATGTCCCAAGTAGAATTTTGAGAACTTTCGTATTTTAATTCATTTAGGCAAATTTCATGTTTATGTCCTAATTATTTTTCCTCAATAATTATTTATAAGGACTTCTAATGTTTTCCCATATTTGGGATTATTTCCTAAAGTCTACACAGATCTGATATCCTCTAAGCTTTCTAGCATAGGATTTGAGGACAAACTAAAATAGAACACTATTATGTATAAAAATCACTCTCTCTTCTTTCATATGTTTTATAGAGATTTTTAACTGCTTGGTCATCATTTCCTGAGCATGCATTAAACTGTATAGCACAGCCAACCACAACATCCACTCCGAGAAATATTATTTTAACACACAGATAGTCAGGAGATAAGGAATTAAATCAAACGAGATTCAGCTAAAACATTCTCTTTATTTTACTTAAATTTCTCAAGTCACTTTTGTTAGAAATTAAACTTACACAGTTCTGAAACATATTATAAATTTTTCTCTGATATAAACACTATAGAGATTTAACCAAATATACTTATATAGAAACCGAATAGTGATGCAACTGTTGAAATGGGTGCCCTTTTCCTCCCAGTCTTAGGCACAGCAACTCTTGGATGGATTTACCGATGGACACCCCCCTAGCTAGATCATGATGCTCAAAGAGAGACTCTTCCTCTTGTTCAGCAATAGCCAAGGACAGAGATCACTCTCCTCCTCCCACAAGAACTTGGCAGATCGGTTTTCTCTCCACCAAGAAAGGGGGTATACAATGAGTGCTTCCTTAGTCATTCATATTCTCTACAACATCGTTTATCATCTTGGACTGAAAACACTGCCTAGAAAATTCATGTACCCAGAACAGATTTGTTTCTCAGTTCTCTTCATAACCAGAGAGTTGCACCTACTCTCCCTCCTCAGAAAATGGTCACCAGACCCATTCCCCTTTCCTCCTCCTTTCTTCCCACAAATTTCGTTCATTTTCGTTCCTTCCTCAGCAATATTTTGTAGGTCCAAATCCCCATTTCGTGGTCAGTTCAAGAAGTTTTTCAGATGGGTACTTTGTCCATCTCCTCATTGACTCTTGAGGAGGACTTCCCAACTACCATCCTGAATGGTAATTTACTTTTATGTGTCAGAGGATTGTTCTGGGTATGAATAATTTAAATCCAGTAGAGTATTGGTCTGGTGGGGGTCATCTCAACCATTGTTGGTTCCCCTCACCATCTCTCTCATACATCATGATCTACCTTGGAAAACCCATTCAGCAATTATGCAACACTTTCCATTTTATTTAGTAACAGAAATATATGTATTACCTTTTATAACAAAAAGGTTCATCAATTCCAACATCCACACATATTTAGTCTTCCCATAGTATTTTAGCAGGTTATAGTTATATTTACAAGCTGGGGGAAATAGGGGTATTACAATCCCCCCTTAAAGGAACATCGTCCTCGATGTTCTACATGTCTATGTGCTCTGTATGTACAGCGGTAAACAAAAATGGGTATGCATGTTTCATGGCATCCTCCATTTCCCATGTAGCTTCATTTGGACCAAAGTGTTTCCACCGCCCCTTGACATGTGCAATGGTTTTGTTCCTGAGTGGAATTTATTTCCTGTCTATTATGCATTGTGGATCTGGCAAGAATTCTCCCTCTGGTTCTACCTGAATCACAGACCAATCAATTATATTATTAGAATCATGTACATATTTCTCCAACAACGAAACATGGAAAACATTATGTGTCTTCACTATGGGAGGAAGTGCTACTCTATATGATATAGGTCCCACTATGTCCATAATTTCAAAGGGTCCACAATATCGAGGTGCCATCTTGGCACAAGCTCCCATTTTCAAGGAAATTTTCATGGGCCTAACTCGGAGATACACATGATCCCCTACTTTGGACTCTCTAGGAGTCATTTTTATGTCTACATAGTTTTTATGTCTATCCTGAGATATTTTCATATTCTGTTTTATTTTAACTACTTGTCGTTCCATTTATTTTAGCATATCTTGCCCAAGTGTAATTCTTTCCACTGGGTTATTCCAACTGATTGGAATATTTCATTGTCTACAATAGAGAGCCTCTAAAGGGCTCATATTCAATGACTCTTGATAGCCATTGTTATAAGAAAACTCTATCAGTGGTAGGTAGTCTTCCCACTTCTTGGGTTGATGCATCACATGCATCCTTAACATGTCCTCTAACACTTGGTTTACCCTCTCTGTCTGCCCATCAATTTTAGGGTGATAGGTTGTACTAAATAGCAATTTAGTTTCAAGACCAGCAAACAGATATTTCCAAAAATTTGAAGTAAATTTTATATCTCTGTCTGATATGATTTCCTTAGGCATGTCCTTCAGTCTAAATATTTATTTCAGGAAAATACTGACAATATCTATTGCCTTGCAAGTTGACTTGACGGGAATAAAGTGAACAACCTTGCTCAGTTTGTCCACAACTACCATAATGGCGCCATTATGCTTGGTTGATCTGGGCAATCCTGTGATGAAATCCATAGAAATGGTTTTCCATTTCCACTCGGGAATTGGAAGGGGATGCAACAACCTTGCTGGATGTCGGTGCTCTACCTTAACTTGCTAACATTCTAGAGATTTAGCTAAGTAATCAACTATGTCATTTTTCAGCCTGGGCCAATAAAACAGTTTCTTAGTGGCCGTGATCATTTTCCGATAACCCGGATGGCTAGTATATGGTCTTTTATGTATTTCATCCATTATGAACCTCTTCAAGTCGTCACAATTTGGAATATACAACCTACCTTTGTAAGTTAGCAGGCCATCATTCAACAATTGATAGCCCTCATACTGCAGCCCTGTGGGCTCTTTCTCTGGATATGATTTCAAAGTATTGAAAAACACATATGTTTCTTGTGCACTTTTTACTCTCTCCTTGATGTCTGATTCACAGGTGCTTACAGCTTCCAAGTGAATCACTTTCATACTTCTACTAAGGGCATCAGCCACCTTATTTTTTTTTTCCTTTATTATGTTTGATTTCAAAATCAAACTCACTAAGGAGAGCCATCCACCTAGCTTGTCTAGCATTAAGTTTTGGTTAATCAAACAAATATCTCAACCCACTATGGTCTGTCATAAGTACAAATATTCTACCTAGGTGGTAATGCCTCCACATTTTTAAATCAAGTACTATGACAGCCAATTCCAAAACATGTGTCGCATAATTGATTTTGTGCTTATTCAATTTTCTATATTTGTAGAAAATCACATGCCCTTCTTGCATAAGGACTCCTCCGACCCCTTCCTTGTAGGCATATGTACACACAAGGAAGTCCTTGTTTGGTTTTGCAATCCTCAACATAGGTGCATTGGTTAGAACATATTTCATTTTTTGGAATCTCTCTTCACATTCTGATGTCCAAATGAATTTAACTCATTTTTTATGAAAGGAGGTGATTGGGAAACCACTCTTGGAAAATCTATTTATGAACCTTCTATAGTATCCTTCTAGGCCCATAAAGGATCTAATATCAGATATATCTTTTGGAGTAGGATAATACATAATGGATTTAATCTTTTCAGGATCAACTGCCACTCCTTTTTCAGAGATAACATGGCCTAAGTAATGGATTTTGTTTTTGGAAAAAGTCAAACTTACTAAACTTAGCATAGAATTGGTGTTCTCTCAGCACTTGAAGCACTAACTTGAGATGTTCTTCATGCTCTTCCCTATTCTTAAAATAGATTAGGATATCATCAATGAAAACCAACATGAATCTTTCCAATAACTTATTGAGTACATTATTCATTAAGCAGATAAAAGTGGTTGGTGCATTGGTAAGCCCAAATGGAACCACCACAAATTCATAGTGCCCATATCTTGTCCTAAATGTTGTTTTGTGGATGTCTTCATCCCTAATTCGCACTTGATGGTATCCAGTCCTCAATTCAATCCTGGAGAAAATTGTAGCACCCCTTAACTGGTCAAACAAGTCATCAATCCTTGGCAAGGGATACTTATTCTTAATGGCCATCTTATTGAGTTGTCTATAGTCTATGCACAACCTGAGTGTGCCATACTTCTTCTTCACAAACAAATTTGGTGCTCCCCAAGGAGACACACAAGGAAGAATGTAACATTTTCCACCATCTCCTTTAGTTGTAGTTTGATCTCAACTAACTCTGGTGTACTCATTCTATAGGGTGCTCTAGACATTGGCACCGCTTCAAGTACAAGTTCTATTGAAAATTCAATATCTCTTCTTGGAGGTAGACCTAGTACCTCTTATAGAAACACATATTCATACTCTCTTAATATAGGATGGTCCTCTAGGCTTGGTTTATTGTCCTCAATAGAGTTCAACACTTGTATTACATACAAAAGACATCATTTTCTGCAATACTTCTTCACTTGAAGGACTGATATTTGTCTCAGGACAGGATTTTGAATTTCTTGTAAGGTTATTTTCCTCCCTTCTTCATCTTCACACTCCAAGGTTTTATTATAATAGTCCAACTTGGCTTTATGGGCAGCCAACCAGTCCATGTCAATCAGCAAGTCATAAGATCCTAAAGGGGTCATGTTTAGGTTTGTTTGGTTGGGTAATCCATTCATAATGAATTGGCATGCTGGTATGACCTTTGTTACCTTTCTTTTTGTTCCAGTGGCTAGTTGTACCAACCATGATTTAGCATGTTTTACTTGCTGCAATTTACATTTCTCAACATTTTGAGGGGTAACATAACTCATATTAGAACCAGGGTCAATTAAAATGGAAACTAGATGGTTGGAAATCATACCTTCCATCTCCACCACTGAAGCTTGGTGGTCAGCTTGTCTATTATCCAAGGCTGCATAAATTTAAGGCATGCTCCTAGCCACATCATTGATTACGGTAGCCTCCTGGATGTTGTAGATCCTCCTATTGTCTTGTTGCCTATGTGGGAAGTCCCTCGGCAAATGTTATTCTCCACAAACCCAACATTTCAAGGGTTCTCTCTTTGTATTATCAGTGTTTCCTGGAGATGATCCAAAGGGTTTATTACCACTCTGAGATGAAAAATTATGTTGATACACACTTTTAGTAGGAAGGCTCATCTTAGAACTTTTCCCATTATTCTTAAATCTTGAGGATTTAAACCCCTTCTTCTTGAATCCCAATTTACTTTACTTCTTCCAATCCTTATGAGGTTATTCCTTATTCTTGAATTGTCCATAGCATAACCTTGCCTTTTGAATAGTGTCTTCTAAAGTCTTAGCTTCATCAAACTCAGTTCTGTCCCGGAAGGACTTAGGCATTCCACTAATAAATCGTTGCATCTTTACCTTTTCATTCTTTATGTAGGGAACATACCCCATCAACTCAAGAAATTTGTAGATATATTCATCTATTGTGAGTTGTCCTAGCTTGAGTTCATAGAACTCCTTGGTCTTCCCATCATAGTAGTTTTCATACAGATACTTCTTCTTGAAGTATTTCTCAAATTGTTTCCATGACAAGTCCTTCTCATGGATTCCTTTCACATTCCTAAGGTCCTCCCACAAAATGGAGGTATTTCCATTCAAATTGAAAATGGTTATTCGGGCCTATAAGTTTTCAAAGTAGTCATGGACTCTAAAGTACTTCTTCAAACCAAGTAATCAAACTTCTACTTCTTCCCCCTTTTTAATTTCTCCATCGAAAGTGGGTGGTTTGGATTTCTTAAACTCTTCAGGATCATGGCTCTTGAAATGTTTCATCTTCTTTCTTATCCTCTGGGAATGTGAACTAGTATCACTACTAGACAATTCCTTGGAGTTATCAGTTTCCTCACTAGAGGATTCTTTTGTCGAATGTCTCTTGGCTCCATGTTGGGCCTTCTTTGAGGTGCTCCTCCTTGTGTGGCTACTTTCAAGACCATGAATTTGTACCTCAAGTGGAGTTTGGGTTTTCTTAGTATGATGTTTATCCACATTACTTGATGTTGGCCCATGTTGCATCTGCCTTTGTATATCTGATAGGCTTTGCAGTAGGACAGCATTAATTTCAATTTGATTTTCTTGTTCTTTTATCATCATTTCATTGTCATCCTTACAACTCTGTAATTATTCCACGAGGATTCTTACAGTTTCATCCAAATCCAGAGGGGTTTCTACCACCCTCCTCTCATCAGATTCTTCTTCTCTATTGTGGGAGATTTCCCCAAAGTCATGGTGTGTCACCATTCTTTGCATTGTAGTTTTCCTTCTTGTCCATTGATTGTTTGAGTGTTGATAAAACATTTTATGTTAGTTAATTATCTACTAGTTTATGAAAAACACATGCAATTTGTAATGTGAAGTCAACTTCATTATTTGGAACACTAGCAACACACAGTTTAGATTTTTTTGTTTTTTTTTAGCATATAACAACAACATAAAGTTTTGTTCCTCTCTTCAGTAGTGGTTTAAATAAGCTCCTTATGAATGGGGTAAAATCAATTCGGCAATGTTGCAATGTTGCATTATGATTTACGAATCAGTTTGGCAATGTTGCATTATGATTTAATCATTAACTACAATTTAATTTAGCAAGATTAATCTATACTTTGGTCAATACTCCTAAACTCATTTAACCATTAATCACCATCTAAAAGGGTAATTCTAAGTAATCCCCGAAATTACCATCTAACTATCAAATGACAATATATAACTACATTAGCCACATCAATGTAAAATGCTACAATATCACACTTGTAATCAATTAAATTACACATGTCGTCTATCTAAGATATATGTACCAAAAATAACTAGATGTCTATAACATTAAGAAGGGAACTATTGACTGTTAACATCGTTGTAGCAATTGACATCGTTGTGACAATTAATATTACGAAGGAAACTGTTGTCCTTTGACATTGTTGTAGCAATTAGCCTGGCAATTAACATGGCAGTTACATAGCAATGAATCTGACAAATAACATGGTTGTAGCAATTAATGTTTGGTAGTGAGAAGGTTGGGTACCAAAATTGAAGGAGAATAAGAAGACAATACAAACTGCAGAAGGATCAACTCGTGGTCATTCAACAATCAACGCATTCAACATTCTAAATAGCAAATTTGTGTCCCTTCAACAGCGAACTCAGTCAATTTTGTTTTTTGGCAAATCCATGGTTATTTACATCAAACTCAGTCACATTTAATAGGCAAAACATGGGCATTTAAACAGCAATCTCAATCTCATTTTAAAAGCAAAATCGTGGGCATTTAAACAACAATCTCAATCTCATTTTAAAAGCAAAATTGTGGGTAGTTAAACAACAATCTCGGTCTTATTTTAAAAGCAAAATCGTGGGCATTTAAACAACAATCTCAGTCAACTTTTAAAAGAAAAAATGTGGGCATTTCAACAGCAATCTCAGTCAACTTTTAAAAGCAAAAACGTGGGCATTCAACAGCAATCTCTGTCAACTTTTAAAAGAAAAAATGTGGGCAGTTCAACGGCAATCTCAGACACGTTTTAAATGGAAAAAACGTGGTTTCCCTTTTTCATTGCCGGGATGCCAAATGCAAACGCATACATGAATGACCAAAACGCCCTTCCCTTACCAGGATACCAATTTTAAAAAGGCAAACAGAGAAATGATTTTGTTTTTCCATTGCCAGGATACCAATACAACGCAGACATGAATATCACAAAAAAAAAACGTTTTTCCATTTCTAGGATACCAAATATAAAAATGCAGACAGGGAATCAAATTGTTTTTCCATTGCCAGAATACCAATACAATGCAGACAGAAATAACAAATAAAAACGTTTTTCCATTCCAGGATACCAATACAAAAATGCAGCCATGAAATCAATTCATTTTTCCATTGCCAGAATACCAAATATAAAAATACAGACAGGGAATCAAATCATTTTTCCATTGTCAGAATACCAAATATAAAAATGCAGACAGAGAATCAAATCATTTTTCCATTGCCAAAATCCCAAATATAAAAATGCAGACAGGGAATCAAATCGTTTTTCCATTTCCAGAATACCAATACAACGCAGACAACAGTAAGAGAAACACAAGGATCCAATGGGAAAAGTCATTGAAATGATTGTAGGGATTCTATCAGTCAAGGCACGGAGAAAAACCAACAAGGACGCAAGATAATCCATACGCAGAGGTATTTGCTAGATGGCGCAAGTCAAACAATCAACCAAGGACAATAACGGAGGTAGACGGCTAACAAGAATGTTCTTTGCTCATCATCCACGCACAGAAAAGCAAGGCGTTGAGATCCATAGGTCTATTAACGTCGAAGCGATGACTGAAGATCAGGCTCCTGGCCGACTACTCAGGCGAGGACTGATGAGCTAGGGATGAAAGGCAAAAACAACCACAATCTTCACAAATCAATACACCACAGGGCGGTCAAGACATGTCGGGAATCGAAGGCCATGGGAGTCAATCAATCATTGAGTTATAGGCTATGGAAAAATTCAGTCATCAACTAGAATGCTAAGACAATCAATTTACTTACCCAATTAAACACGCAGTTACAAAGCATAAATCCTACTACAATCTACCATGTAAAAATAAAGAAAGTGTATCATTGCCTAATCGCCCGCTCTGAGATGATGTCTTGCGCGCTCCGTGAAACTCTCGCTTGCTAACCGACGAGACTTCACCGGTACCTCCCAGCCAATAGTAGGGGTACTCTTATTCCCCCATAGCCCCCCAAGCCGCAAAAGGGCCACGCACACTAACCAAGAATCAGATAGCTCCCATCTCGCCTCGCAAGGTAGAGCTACCACTCCTCACCGAAATGGGTATCCCAACTCCCACAAGCTAAGTCAGTCAATTATAGATTTCTACAGTGTAACGTTATGCAAACAGAATAGATCATTCCTCCTTCTCCTCCCTCCATTATATAGAGTTTCGAACTCCTTTACCTTCCCAAAATCCCATTTAAATTAATTCCTAAAAATCCTCCCCGTACAAGTGTCACCCATCTCCTTCATTCCTCCATAAATTAATTTATTTAATTAATTAATTACCCTTATTTATGTAGAAATTTCGATACACTTAATGTATTTCCTGCGATTCTCCTTATCTAACAATTACGCCACTGTTAAATACAGAATCGCTTCTACTATTATTCTTGCGAAAAATTAAACCACGGTCACAACCACAATCACAAAGTGAAATATCAATAACACATAACACAGAAGTTTTTCTGGGAAAGCGTAAAGCTAAAAACCCCACTATCATATATTATGTATATCATGAATCATGAAACAATCTCATACAAAACTCTAATCCAAGAGATCTCAGTACAATACAATCGTCTCACACTGTCATACACAAATCAGCAAATACATATGCCAATTTCAGTGTCCAGACAGCTTGCCTCCTCTGCACAATCTCTGCAATTTGAATTCTCACAATGAATTACAAATTGACTAGTTTGCACATGCTCATAAGCATATCCATTGCATGTGTGATCAAATCACAATTGATAGCCAAACTGTCCCTTTCACCTGTTATCTCAACTAAGTCTCCACTGGATCTGACATGCATGTAGTTAACCGTGGTGAATCTTTAGTTGCATGTGAGTTCACTGATTAACTGAACTTTCACTAGTGCATGTTTAGTTACAACTAGTACAACTGATCTTAACTCACTTAACTACACTTATGATTCTGTTACAAATCCAACTCACTCAGTTATGAATGATATAATAGATTAATATTTATTGTCTAATTTATTTAAGGAAAAAATAAATTAGACACATATTTCTTGTTGACTTTTCAACAATTTCCCTCACCCACCTAGAGTCACTTCTAGAATCACTCCTATGTGTCCCCAAATTCCCTTACAATTTTTAATGACTTTCCTCATTATTAATTTGTTAGTTCAGTTTAAATCAGAAAGTTCTTAAATGGTAGATACCTTACTAAGTTGGACTAACTGATTTTTCCTAGTGTTTCCCCTTTCTTTTAAGGTTTTTGTTTTTCCTAGCTTCCTAATTATTTTAGATTTCCCCTTTTTCCCTTTTTAATTAAACTCAAAAAGGCATGTGCAGAAACTTACCCTTCTTCCCCCTTTTTTAATGAATTAAATGGTTAATTAGCATAAAAGTAAAACAATCATTCCCCTTTTTAAGTTTTTATCCCAAAAGAAAATTATAAAACACTTTAATTGCTTACCCCCTTCTTGTCACAAGGTTAATGAAGATTATCTTTATTATTTTATTTTTTTTATTTTTTTTATTTTTATATATGTTTATTTTTATTATTACTATTATTATTTTATTTTTTTATAAAAAGGTAAAATTTTACCACCAGCAAAGATTAGACCTAGACCTTAATTTTTGTGTTGGGTGACAATTTATTAGGGAAATTGTTTTAAAATTTTCTTATCACGTTATTCGTCCTAAGGCCATCTAGGTTCATTCATTTATCATTAACAATGCGGCGTGCCCTTCAGGACGCACTAGGTGCTCCAAAGGTGCCACTCGCCTCGTCTATTTCCCTTGTGCGACGTTCCTTTCAGGACGCACTACGTGCTCCAAGGGTGCCACTCGCCTCTTTCCATTTTTCTTGTGCGACGTGCCCTTCAGGACGCACCACATGCTCCAAGGGTGCCACTCATCTCTTGACTGACTTGGTAGACATCAAAAACCCCTGGAGTCAATACTCCGCCAGATGAACTTGTGGGAGACTAAGGGCCTCTAAGGAATAAGGCCCCTGCCTTATTGTGCGCCCCTTAGAATCATCATGAACGACTGTCACAGTCTACCCTCACGGCATCGTGGGTCCTCTCGAACTACGTAAACGTTAACATATAGTTCCAATCACAGTGGGAGTTCTAGTAGGATGTGGCAGGGTTGTTGTCGACACCTCTCCCTCAACATCTCTGGTAGTCGTACGTGACCCCTCTACTCCACACGTGAGTCTGGTCGGAAAGCTATCGTTAACCTCCATCATCAACGAATCATGTCAGAAATATATCCATAATCATAGCATCTAATCAGATGCACTAATATCACATATAAAACAATCAAATCCCAATAGTTCACTCCTCGACTCGATCCGGAGTCCAAAGGGTTCCATCGATGCCTCTACACCCTCGAGGTTTGAAATCCTGCACACTCAGTAAAACCGAGTCAATAGCACATGTCTATGTCAATGCAGCAAAACAACATGACATCAACCCATAACGCCTGATAATCAAAATCAAATTTTTAATAGCATAATAATCTGGATCACTTGTGAGCAAGTGTCCTTAAAGAATAAGTTCGCTCAATGCGCAAGAGCGGGATGTTACATACACCCCTCTTAGTCTAAACTTCATCCCAAAGTTTCAAAGTATAAGTGTCGAAATAATGTGTATCACGGTATCATAAGTCTATCTATCAAACAAAAATGGAAATTGTTGGTGCATATCATATGTGTCCTCCCAGGTCGTCGAGTGCAGACTATAGTTGTCCCACTGGACCTTAACCTGATCTATTGTTCGACGTCGTAGCTGTCGAAAGCGATGATCCAGGATGCAGATTGGCTCAGCCGTGAGCGCCCCCTCGTCTGATACCTACAAGGAACTCATGTCAATAACATATGTAGGATCACTAATATAATGTAACAAAACAGATACGTGAAAAACATCATGCATACGCCTCAAAGAATCAGGCAAGGCTAGTCGATAGGCCATGGGCCCCTTTCTCTCCACAATCTCAAAAGGTCCCACGAACAAAGGAGAAAATTTAGCTCCCTTTCCAAACTTGATCGAACTCTTATGTGGTTTAACCCGCAAGAAGACTCGATCGATGACCTCGTAAATAAGGTCAACACGGTGCGCATCGGCATAACTCTTCTGTCGATCATGTGCTTCTTTAATCCTTTGTCTTATTGTTTGCATTTGCTCTTCCATTTCTTGTATTGCTTATGGTCCCACCAGGACCCTATCATCAAGCCGATCCCAACTCAAAGGCGTCTGACACAGTCGCCCGTAAAGAAACTCGAAAGGCGCCATCTTAATGATGCTTTGGTAACTATTGTTATAAGCGAATTCCACCAGTGGAAAGAATTATTCCCAACGCTTTTATTGGTCCATCACGTACATGTGCAACATGTCCTCCAAGATCTGGTTCGTTCGTTCGGTTTGCCCATCATTCTTCGGGTGATACGTCGTACTGAAGTTAAGTTGGGTTCCTAAGGCCTCTTGGAAACTCATCCAAAATCGTCCAGTAAACACCGATCCTTGACCGGATATAATCCTCTTAGGCACGCCATGCAGCCTCACAATCTCACTGATGAAAACTCTAGCTATGTCAGGTGCCTGATACGTTGTACTCACAGGAATAAAGTGAGCACTCTTCGTCAGAGTGTCTACTACTACAAAAATTGAGTCGTGTCTCATTACCGTCAGTGGCAATCCAACAATAAAATCCATCGAAATAACCTCCCATTTCGATTTCGGAATAGCGTGTGGTTGTAGTAATGCTGCTGGATGTCTATGTTCAGCCTTTACCTGTTGACATTCTAGACATTTTGCCACATAGTTGACTATATTTGCCTTCATTCCCTTCGAGAAGAATAAAGGTTTAACGTCAGCCCTCATCTTTGTGACTCCTGGGTGAGCCATGTACACTGCTCTATGAGCCTCGTTTAGGATCAAACTCCTCAACTCCTCGTTCGGTGGTACGTAAATCTGATTTTTAAACCTCAGTAATCCATCGTCGTCAAACGTAAATCCTCAAATCTTGGTACCATCATTGTGTTTTGTCCGATAAAACCCTCGACCTCTTTGTACCCCTCTTTGTACCAGTCATCGTCACGCTATAAAGTTAGAATATTTTCACGTACATTCATCTGAAGAGGCAACGACGAAAAGATGCATGGTCTCTAACTCAATGCATCTGCCACTCGATTCAATGTTCCTTTTATGTAAGTAATCTTGAAGTCGTACTCGCTAAGAAATTCCGACCAACGTCGTTGTCACGCGTTCAAGTCGCTTTGCGTAAAGATGTGTTGTAGTTCACAGTGGTCAGTCTTTAGTTCAAATTTTCGTCCAACAAGGTACTGTCTCCAAACCTTCAAGGCATATACGATGGCTAACAAATCCAAATTGTGTGTCATGTAGTTCTTCTCATGCCTTCTCAGTTTTTTCGAGATGTAAGCAATCACTCGTTCGACTTGCATCAAGACTCCACGTACGCCTTCCTTGGATGCGTCAGTGTATACCAAGAAGTTTGTGTCCATGTCAGGGACCTTTAGTATCGGTGTTGTTGTCAACAGCTCCTTGAGTCTCTAAAATGCTTCCACGCATTTCTTGGTCCAAACAAACTTCTTGTTTTTCTTCTGCAATTTCCTGATCGGATTTGCTATCTTCAAAAATCCCTCGACGAATCGTCGATAGTATCCTGCTAAACCCATGAATCTACGAACTTCTGGGACATTCGTCGGTGCAGGCCATTCCATAATAGCCTCGACCTTTGTTGGATCCATGGCGATACCTTTGTCGGAGATGACATGCCCCAAGTAGTGAATGATTGATAAAATGAGCATTTGGACAACTTCCCATACAATTTGTGCTCTCGCAAACACTGTAGTACCAAGCGCAAGTTATCATCATGCTCCTCCGTCGTCCGAGAGTAAATCAAAATATCGTCCATGAATACTTGGATGAACTTGTCCAAGTATTCGTGGAACACCCCGTTCATCAAACTCATGAATACCCCTGGTGTGTTCGTCAGTCCAAACGGTAAAACAGTAAACTCGTAATGTCCAAACCTCATCTTAAAGGCGGTCTTAGGGACGTCATCCTCCTTAATCTGTAACTGGTGGTATCCTGATCGCAAGTCAATCTTTGAAAACACCGTCACACCCTTCATTTGATCGAACAGATCATCAATCCTCGGCAATGGATATTGATTCTTGATCATTGCCTTGTTCAACCGACGGTAGTCAATGCAGAGCCTCCACGACCCATCCTTTTTTCGTATGAAAATAATAGGCGCACCCCATGGTGACACACTTGAACGTATCAGTCCCAGGTCCAGCAATTCTTTCAATTGCATTCCCAACTCTTGTAACTCTGAGGTCGACATCTGATAAGATGTTCTAGCTATCGATTCAGTCCCCGGTTTTAGGTCTATAGTAAACTCCCATTCCCTCTCCGGCGGCATCCCAGGTAACTCCTCCAGAAAGACATCTACAAACTCTCTCACCACCGGAAGGTGTTCTAGACCTTCTGCTACTCCCTTCTCGTTTAACACAAGGATCGCATAAAGCTTGCACCCCTTGCACATGCTCTTCCATAACTGCAAGGAAGAGATGAACCTCAAGGAAACTCCCTGGTTCCGACCTACAATCACACATCTTTGTCCCTCATTATCGACCAAGCTCAACCGTTTCATCTTGCAGTTGAGTATCGCCTCATGCGATTCCAACCAGTCCATACCAATCACAACATCATAAGATCCTAAGATCGTGACGTACAGGTTGGCCCTGGTGACAAACTCTCCCAGGTTAATGGTACAGCTCGTAACCTTTCCTCCAACCTTCTGTTTGGCTCTCGAAGCCATCTCTACGAAGCTAAACTCATCCTATTCGATTGCCTTTACCTTAATCTTTTTTAGTGCTGCACTTGAAATGAAACTCTTGGTAGAACTGGGATCTATCAAAATACTATGGGTCTGGTCATCGACGGTACCTGATGTCTCGAGCACAGTCGACTGGTGCTCGGCTTAGCGGTTATTCATCGCTGCATGAATCTGATGGGCCTTGCCCATATCTCCCACGGTAGTGGGTCCAGCTGATCCAGACGCTCTAGTCCTCTCCACTGGGCAGTCACGCTAGTAGTGTGGCTCCCCACACGTCCAACACCCCTTATTTGGTCTAGTACTCCTGGTACCTGAACAAGAAGATGGCGGCCCACTGGCCTGGAATCTTGGTATGTTATGCGGAACAGGCCTAAATTAATGTTGTTGCGGTCGTTGTTGTTGTTGATGTTGTGATCCTCGATAAGGTGTCTGTTGCTGAGGTATCGGTCATCGAGGTGTAGTGAAAGTGGATCCCCTCTGGAAGCCACGATATCCCGGTGTATGTCTGGCTGGTATCTGATGTTGTTGTGCACCATATGAAACCTACCCTGCTGGTCTCGCTGGAGTCCTACTCTGACCCCTGTTAATAAGCTCCTCCTCTACTATGAGGGTCTTCTAGACGGCATAATGCAAGGTTTGAGGCATAAGAATCCTAACCTTTTCACGTAAGTTGCCAATAAGGCCAAACACAAACCTATTGACCTTAATTTTCTCAATATTAAGGTGTGGAGCATACCAAAGAAGCTCCATAAAATGGGCCTCGTACTCAGGCACCATACGGTCGCCTTGTCGTAAGGCGTTGAACTCGTTGAGCTGACACTCAATGAATTTCTTTGATAGGTACCTCTCTCGGAACCGTTCCTCTAACAGTTCCCATGACACGTCCTCGACGGCCATGTTCAGTTGTAGTAGGAGCGTCTTCCACCATAGAAGAGTKCTCCCCTTTAGTTGAAAGACCGCCATGCAGACCTTCATGTTGGAGGTATAGTTGCGAAGTGCAAAGAACATCGCCATATTCTCCAACCATACCTTGACAGCTGCATCGTCTGGGGCACCAAAGAACTCAGGAAATTTGACCTTCTCGAGCTCACAGTGAATGATATTAGTACCAACCGGAGTGCGTGGTGGACCCTCAAGGGGTGTCGGCGCTTTGGCCTAATCTCTATCCAAATGGTTGATCAGTGCCTCATACATGTGCTGAAAATATCTTATCATTTTGACCACATCATCTACTGCTATCTTCTCCTGCCTGACAACTTGTTCGTCTCCCTGGGGGTTAGACCCCTCAGGCGCGGTTGCTACTGGAGGTGTCATGCCTCCTCCCCTAGTACCCTGTCATCTGCCTCCGCGGCATCCTCTAACCATGATTACCTACATGAGTACAAGTCAACTTAATTAGCAACATTATAATCAATCATATCAACAAAAGTTGTAGTGATCCCAAGTCGTGGGTTGAACCCGCTCTGATACCATATGTAACGACCCATTCGTTACGACTACAAGTGAAGTAGAAGTGCAATTTTTTTTTTTTAGGGAAAGAAGGCGACGATGACAACAATTTACCTCACCACTGACGACGGACGTAAGCATGCAGTCCAAGCAACAGGCAACTATGACTCAACGCACTAGCACCAGAGAAACGGGGCGACACATGCGTTAAAACAAGGAGAAATGACTACCCACCCAACACAACAATACCACGCCTACAAGCCAAGGGACAACATCCCCCTCCCAACACAACAACCTTAACAAACAAAGACTAGAACCTCAAGGCGTGTGAACCAAACGCCTGAAGGCATTCAACCCGTGCGCAAAAACAAACTTAGAATGCTCGACAACACTCACACGGAAGGCACCGAATCTATCCAAGTTATCATTCGTCGTTATCCAAATAGGGCACGCCATGATCCCCTCATCAGGAATCATGACGTCCCCAGGTGATAGACGCGTCAATAACCTTCGCACAACACATCCTATCTGGACCAAGGACTCTAGAAAAATCCGACGCGCTAGGAGTCGAATACTGACAGGGAGACTATACCCACACCCCACACAAAAGGTCGACGAGACACAAGAGGACGACTACCAGGGAAGTCACAACTTCGTCAACCACCCGACCCATTCATCAAGTCTAAACTAGTCAACAGTTACAAATTGTTTTTGACATTGAGTATCCATCGAAATTTAGCAAGTCTAAATTATAATTTAGTCTTTAACTTATCAATTGATTAACAATTAATACAATCCAATCGGCCATTCTACTTTACACCATAGCCGTTACTTTCAATCTAAATAACATCACCTTCGAATCAATTGGTAATTCTACAATACAATCAAGCATTAATTTCAATCGAAATAACCTCCATTATGAATCAGTTCGGCAATGTTGCATTATGATTTAATCATTAACTACAATTTAATTTAGCAAGATTAATCTATACTTTGGTCAATACTCCTAAACTCATTTAACCATTAATCCCCATCTAAAATGGTAATTCTAAGTAATCCCTGAAATTACCATCTAACTATCAAATGAAAATATATAACTACATTAGCCACATCAATATAAAATGCTACAATATCACACTTGTAATCAATTAAATTACACATGTCRTCTATCTAAGATATCCATACCAAAAATAACTAGTTGTCTATAACATTAAGAAGGGAACTATTGACTATTAACATCGTTGTAGCAATTGACATTGTTGTGCCAATTAATATTAATAAGGAAATTGTTGTCCTTTGACATTGTTGTAGCAATTAGCCTGGCAATTAACATGGCAGTTACCTAGCAATTAATCTGACCAATAACATGGTTGTAGCAATTAATGTTTGGCAGTGAGAAGGTTGGGTACACTCAAATTGAAGGAGAATAAGAAGACAATACAAACTGCAGAAGGATCAACTCGTGGTCATTCAACAATCAACGTAGTCAACATTCTAAATAGCGAATTCGTGTTCCTTCAACAACGAACTCAGTCAATTTGTTTTTTGGGCAAATCCGTGGTTATTTACATCAAACTCTGTCACATTTAATAGGCAAAACGTGGGCATTTAAACAGAAATCTCGGTCTCATTTTAAAAGCAAAATCGTGGGCATTTAAACAACAATGTCAATCTCGTTTTAAAAGAAAAATCATGAGCATTTAAATAGCAATCTTAGTCTCATTTTAAAAGCAAAATCATGGGCAGTTAAACAACAATCTCGGTCTTATTTTAAAAGAAAAATCGTGGGCATTTAAACAACAATCTCAGTCAACTTTTAAAAGCAAACACGTGGGCATTTCAACAACAATCTCAGTCAACTTTTAAAAGCAAAAACGTGGGCATTTCAACAGCAATCTCAGTCAACTTTTAAAACCAAAAACGTGGGCATTTCAACAGCAATCTCAGTCAACTTTTAAAAGAAAAAACATGGGCATTTCAACAGCAATCTCAGTCAACTTTTAAAAGCAAAAACGTGGGCATTTCAACAGCAATCTCAGTCAATTGTTAAAAGCAAAAACATGGGCATTTCAACAGCAATCTCTGTCAACTTTTAAAAGCAAAAACGTGGGCATTCAATAGCAATCTCTGTCAACTTTTAAAAGAAAAAATGTGGGCATTCAACGGCAATCTCTGTTAACTTTTAAAAGAAAAAACGTGGACACTTCAACGACAATCTCAGACACATTTTAAATGGAAAAATCGTGGTTTCCCTTTTTCATTGCCCCGATGCCAAATGCAAACGCATACAGGAATGACCAAAACGCCCTTCCCTTACCAGGATACCAATTATAAAAACACAGAAAGGGAAAAGATTTTGTTTCTCCATTACCAGGATACCAATACAACGCAGACATGAATATCACAAAAAAAACGTTTTTCCATTTCCAGAATACCAAATATAAAAATGCAGGCAGGGAATCAAATCGTTTTTCCATTGCCAAAATATCAATACAACGCAGACAGGAATAACAAATAAAAACGTTTTTCCATTCTAGGATACCAATACAAAAATGCAAAAATGAAATCAATTCGTTTTTCCATTGCCAGAATACCAAATATAAAAATGCAGAGAGGGAATCAAATCATTTTTTCATTGTCAGAATACCAAATATAAAAATGCAGATAGGGAATCAAATCATTTTTCCATTGCCAGAATACCAATACAACGCAGACAACAGTAAGAGAAACGCAAGGATCCAATGGAAAAAGTTATTGAAATTATCGCAGGGATTCTATCAATCAAGGCGTAGAGAAAAAACAACAAGGACGCAAGATAATCTATACGCAGTGGTTTTTGCTAGATGGCGCAAGTCAAACAATCAGCCAAGGACAATAACGGAGGTAGACGGCTGACAGGAACGTCCTTCGCTCATCATCCACGCACAGAAAAGAAAGGCATTGAGATCCATAGGTCTATTCACGTCGAAGCGACGACCGTAGATCAGGCTCCTAACCAACTGCTCAAGAGAGGACTAGTGAGCTAGGGACGAAAGGAGAAAACAACCACAATCTTCACAAATCAATACACCACAAGTCGGTCAAGACATGTCGGGAATCGAAGGCCATGGGATTCAATCAATCATCGAGCTATAGTCTATGGAAAAAATCAGTCATCAACTAGAACGCTAAGACAATCAATTTACTTACCCAATTAAACATGCAAATCCAAAGCATAAATCCTACTACAATCTACCATGCAAAAATAAAGAAAGTGTATCGTTGTCTGATCGCCCGCTCTGATTTGATGTCTAGCGCTTCGTGCAACTCTCGTTTTTCGACCGACGAGACTTCACCATTACCTCCCAGCCAATGATAGGGGTACTCTTCTTCCCCCTTAGCCCCCCGAGCCGCAAAGAGGCCACGCACACTAACCAAGAATCAGCTAGCTCCCAGCTCACCTCGCAAGGCCGAGCTACCACAGCTCACCGAGCTGGATATCCCAACTCCCACAAGCTAAGTCAGTCAAGTATATATTTTTGCAGCGTAAATTTACGCAAACATAAGAGATTCTTCCTCCTTCTCCTCCCTCCATTATATAGAGTTTCGAACTCCTTTACCTTCCCAAAATCCCATTTAAATTAATGTTTAATAAACTAATTCCTAAAAATCCTCCCCGTACAAGTGTCACCCATCTCCTTCATTCCTCCATAAACTAATTTATTTAATTAATTAATTACCCTTATTTCCCTCACCCACCTAGAGTCACTCTTAGAATCGCTCCTAGGTGTCCGCAAATTCCCTTACAGGTTTTAATAGTTTTCACCATTATTAATTTGCTAGTTCAATTTAAATTAGAAGGTTCTTAAATGGTAGATACCTTACTAAGTTAGACTGACTGTTTTTTCCTAGTGTTTCCGCTTTCTTTTAAAGTTTCTGTTTTTCCTAGTTTCCTAATTATTTTAGATTTCCACTTTTTCCCTTTTTAATTAAACTCAAAATGGCATGTGCAGAAACTTACCCTTCTTCCCCCTTTTTTAATGAATTAAATTTTTAATTAGCATAAAAGTAAAACAATCATTCCCCTTTTTAAGTTTTTATCCCAAAAGATTTTTATAAAACACTTTAATTGTTTACCCCCTTCTTGTCACAAGGTTAATGAAGATTATCTTTATTATTTATTTAAATTTTATTTTTTGTTTATATATATGTTTATTTTTTTATTTTTTTTATAAAAAGGTAAAATTTTACCACCAGCAAAGATTAGATCTAGACCTTAATTTTCGTGTTAGGCGACAATTTATTAGGGAAATTGTTTTAAAAAAAAATTATCACGTTATCTGTCCTAAGGTCATCTAGGTTCATTCATTTATTATTAACAATGCGATGTGCCCTTCAGGACACACTAGGTGCTCAAATGATGCCACTCGCCTCATCTGTTTCCCTTATGCGACGTGCCCTTCAGGACGCACTACGTGCTCCAAGGGTGCCACTCGCCTCTTTCCATTTTTCTTGCATGATGTACCCTTCAGGACGCACCACGTGCTCCAAGCGTGCCACTCGCCTCTTGACTGACTTGATAGACATCAAAAACCCCTGGAGTCGATACTCCGCCAGGTGAACTTGTGGGAGACTAAGGGCCTCTAAGGAATAAGGCCCCTGCCTTATTGCGCGCCCCTTATAATCATCGTGAGCGATTGTCATAGTCTGCCCTCATGGCATCGTGGGTCCTCTCGAACTAGGTAAACGTTAACCTACAGTTCGAGCCACGATGGGAGTGCTAGTAGGTTGTGTTAGGGATATTGTCCACACCTCTCCCTCAACATCTCTTGTAGTCGTGCGTGACCCCTCTACTCCACATGTGAGTATGGTCGGCAAGCTATCATCAGCCTACATCATCAACGAATCGTGTCAGAAATATATCCATAATCATATCGTCTAATCAGATGCACTAATATCACATATAAAACAATCAAACCCCAATAGTTCACTCCCCGAATCGATCTAGAGTCCAAGGGGTTCCATCGATGCCTCTGCACCCTCGAGGTATGAAATCCTGCACACTCGGTAAAACCGAGTCAATAGCACTTGTTTGTGTCAATGCAACAAAACAACATGACATCAACCCATAACGTCTCATAATCAAAATCAATGTTTTAATAGCATAATAATACGGATCACTTGCAAGCAAGTGTACTTAAAGAATAAGTTCGCTCAGTGCGCAAGAGCGGGATGTTACATACACCCCCTCTTGGTCTAAACTTCATCTCGAAGTTTCACAGTATAAGTGTTTAAATAATGTGTATCACAGTATCATAAATCTATCTATCAAACAAAAATGGAAACTGCTCACGCATATCATATGCGTCCTCCCAGGTCGCCGAATGTGGACTATAATTGTCCCACTGGACCTTGACCTGATCTACTGTTCAACATCGTAGTTGTCGAACGCGATGATCGAGGATGTTGATTGGCTCAGCCGTGAGTGCCCCCTCGTCCGATACCTACAAGGAACTCATGTCAATAACATGTGTAGGATCACTAATATAATGTCTCAAAACATATATGTGAAAAACATTGTGCATACACCTCAAAGAATCAGGCAAGGCTAGTCGATAGGCCACGGGCCCCTTTCTCTCCACAATCTCGAAAGGTCCCACGAACCTATGAGAGAGTTTAGCTCCCTTTCCAAACTTGATCGAACTCTTATGCATTTTAACCCGCAAGAAGACTCGATCGTCGACCTCGTGACTACCGTCGACACGGTGCGCATCGGCATAACTCTTATGTCCATCATGCGCTTCTTTAATCCTTTGTCTTATTGTTTGCATTTCCTCTTTCATTTCTTGGATCTCTTCTGATCCCACTAGGACCCTATCCTCAAGCCGATCCCAACTCAAAGGCATCTGACATGGTCGCCCGTAAAGAAACTCGAAAGGCGCCATCTTAATGGTGCTTTGGTAACTATTGTTATAAGCGAATTCCACTAGTGGCAAGAATTATTCCCAACGCTTTTGTTGGTCCATCACGTACATGCACAACATGTCCTCCAAGGTCTGGTTCATTCGTTTGGTCTGCTTGTCTGTCTCCGGGTGATACATCGTACTAAAGTTAAGTTGGGTTCCCAAGGCCTCTTGGAAACTTGTCTAAAATCGTCCAGTAAACACCGATCCTCGATCGGATATAATCCTCTTAGGCATGCCCTGTAGCCTCACAATCTCACTGATGAAAACTCTAGCTATATCAGGTGTCTGATATGTTGTATACATAGGAATAAAGTGAGCACTCTTCGTCAAAGTGTCTACTAATACAAAAATTGAGTCGTGTCTCCTTATCATCAGTGGCAATCCAACAATAAAATCCATCAAAAAAACCTCCCATTTCAATTCTAGAATAGCGTATGGTTGTAGTAATCATGTTGGATGTTTATGTTCAACCTTTACCTGCTGACATTCTAGACATTTGGCCACATAGTTGACTATATCTGCCTTCATTCCCTTATAGAAGAATAAGGTTTTAAGGTCGGCCCTCATCTTTGTGACTCCTGGATGAGCCTTGTACACTGCTCTATGAGCCTCGTTTAGGATCAAACTCCTCGTTTGGTGGTACGTAAATCCGATTTTTAAACCTCAGTAATCCATCGTCGTCAAACATAAATCCTCCAAATCTTGGTACCATCATTTTGTTTTGTCCGATAAAACCCTCGATCTGTTTGTACCAGTCTTCGTCACGCTTTAAAGTTAGAATCTTTTCATGTAGATTCGTCTAAAGAGGCAACACCAAAAAGATGCGTGGTCTCTGACTCAATGCATCTGCCACTCGGTTCAATGTTCCTTTTATGTAAGTAATCTTGAAGTCGTACTCGCTAAGCAATTCCGACCAACGTCATTGTCGCGCGTTCAGGTCGCTTTGCAACTCCAAATTGTGCGTCGCATAGTTCTCCTTGTGCCTTCTCAGTTTCCTCGATATGTAAGCGATCACTCGTCCGTCATGCATTAAGACTCTGTCTAAGCCTTCCTTGGATGCTTCAGTGCATACCAAGAAGTCCACGTCCATGTCAGGGACCTTTAGTATCGGTGTTGTTGTCAACATCTCCTTGAGCCTCTGAAATGCTTCCGTGCATTTCTCACTCCAAACAAACTTCTTGTTTTTCTTCTGCAATTCTGTGATCGGATTTTCTATCTTAGAAAATCCCCCAACGAACCGTCGATAGTATCCTGCTAAACCCATGAAGATACGCACTTCATGGACATTCGTCGGCGCAGGCCATTCCATAATAGCCTCGACCTTTACTGGATCCTCGGCGATACCTTCGTCGGAGATGACATGCCCCAAGTAGTGAATCCTTGATTGATAAAATGAGCATTTGGACAACTTCCCATACAATTTGTGCTCTCGCAAACACTGTAGTACCAAGCACAAGTTCTTGTCATGCTCCTCCATCGTCCCAGAGTAAATCAAAATATCGTCAATGAATACTTGGATGAACTTGTCCAAGTACTCGCGGAACACCCCATTCATCAAACTTATGAATACCCCTGGGGCGTTCGTCAGTCCAAACGGTAAAACAGTAAACTCGTAATGTCCAAACCTCCTCTTAAAGGCAGTCTTAGGGACATCATCCTCCTTAATCTTTAACTGGTGGTATCTTAATCGCAAGTGGATCTTTGAGAAAATCGTCGTGCCCTTCATTTGATCAAACAGATCATCAATCCTCGGCAACGGATACTGATTCTTGATCATTGCCTTGTTCAACTAACAGTAGTCAATGCAAAGCCTCCACAACCCATCCTTCATTCGTATGAAAATAGCAGGCGCACCCCACGGTGAGACACTTGGGCGTATCAATCCCAGGTACAACAATTCTTTCAGTTGCATTCTCAACTCCTGTAACTCTGGGGTCGACATTCGATAAGGCGTTCTAGCTATCGGTTCAATCCCCAGTATTAGGTCTATAGTAAACTTCCATTCCCTCTCTGGCGGCATCTCAGGTAACTCCTCTGGAAAGACCTCTACAAACTCTCTCACCACCGAAAGGTGTTCTAGACTTTTCGTTGCTCCCTTCTCGTTTAATGCAAGGATCACATAAATATTGCACCCCTTGCGCATGCTCTTCCATAGCTACAAGGAAGAGATGAACCTCAGGGAAACTCCCTGGTTCGGACCTACAATCACACGTCTTTGTCCCTCGTCATCGACCAAGCTCAACTGTTTCATTTTACAGTTGAGTATCGCCTCATGCTATTCCATCCAGTCCATACCAATCACGACATCATAAGATCCTAATATCGTGATGTACAGGTTGGCCCTAGTGACAAACTCTCCCGGGTTAAGGGTACAACCTGTAACCTTTCCTCCAACATTCTATTTGGCTCCCGAAGCCATCTCTATGAAGCTAAACCCATCCTGTTCGACTTTCTTTACCTTAATCCTTTTTAGCGCTGCACCCGAAATAAAACTCTCGATAGCACCTGGATCTATAAAAATACTAAGGGTCTGGTCAGTGACGGTACCTGACGTCTCGAGCACAATCAACTGGTGCTTGGCCTGGCGGTTATTCACCGCTGCAAGAATCCGATGGGCCTTGCCCATATCTCCCACGTTAGTGGGTCCAGCTGAACCAGATGCTCTAGTCCTCTCCACCGGACAGTCGTGCTAGTAGTGTGGCTCCCAACACGTCCAACACCCCTTCTTCGGTCTAGTACTCCTGGTACCCGAAGTAGAAGATGACGGCCCACCGGCCTTGAATCCTATTTTGTTTTGCAGAATAGGCCTAAACTGTTGTTGTTGTGATCGACGTTGTTGTTGATGTTGTGGTCCTCGATAAAGTGTCTGTTGTTGAGGCATCGGTCGCCGAGGTGTAGTGAAAGTGGATCCCCTTTGGAAGCCACGATATCCCGGCATATGTTTGGTTGGTATCTGATGTTGCTCTGCACCAGATGACACCTGCCCTGCTGGTCTCGCTGGAGTTCTGCTCTGACCCCCGCTGATAAGCTCCTCCTCTTCTATGAGGGCCTTCTGGATGGCATCATGCAAGGTTTGAGGCATCAAAATCCTAACCTTTGCACCTAAGCTACCAATAAGACCGAACACGAACCTGTTGACCTTAAGTTTCTCAGTAACAAGGTGCAGAGCATACCGAAGCAGCTTAATAAAACGTGCCTCGTACTCGGGCACCGTACGGTCGTCCTGTTGTAAAGTGTTGAACTCATTGATCTGACGCTCAATGAATTCCTTTGATAGGTACCTCTCTCGGAACCGTTCCTCGAACAGTTCCCACGACACGTCTTCAACGGCCATGTTCAATTGCGGTAGGAGCATCTTCCACCATAGAAGAGTGCTCCCCTTCAGTTGAAAGACTGACATGCAGACATTCATGTTGGAGGTATAGTCGCAAAGTGCAAAGCACATCGCCATATTCTCCAACCATGCCTCGGCGGTTGCGTCGTCCGGGGCACCAAAGAACTTGGGAAATTTGACCTTCTCGAGCTCACGGTGAATGTTACTAGTACCGACCGGAGCGCGCGGTGGACCCTCAGGGGGTGTCGGTGCTTTGGCCTCATCTCTGTCCAAAGGGCTGATCAGTACCTCAAACATGCACTGAAAATATCTCATCATTCTGACCACATCACCTACTAGTATCTGCTCCTACCCGACAGTCTGTTCGTCTCTCTGGGGGTTAGACCCCTCAGACGTGGATGCTACTGGAGGCGTCGCGCCTCCTCCCTTAGCACCCCATCGTCTGCCTCTGTGGCATCCTCTAACCATGATTACCTATGTGAGTACAAGTCAACTTAATTAGCAACATTATAATCAATCATATCAATGAAAGATGTAGTGATCCCAAGTCGCGAGTAGAACCCGCTCTGATACTATATGTAACGACCCATTCGTTACGACTACAAGCGAAGAAGAAGTGCAATTTTATTTATTTATTTATTTATTTTAGAGCAAGAAGGCGACAACGACAATAGTTTACCTCACCAATGACGAAGAACGTAAGCATGCAGTCCATGCAACAGGCAACTATGACTCAACGCACTAGCACCGGAGAAATGGGGCAAAACATGCGTTAAAACAAGGAGAAACGACTACCCACCCAGCACAACAGGACCACGCCTACAAGCCAAGGGACAACATCCCCCTCTCGACACAACGACCTTGACAAACAAAGACTAGAACCTCAAGGTGCGTGAACCAAACGCCTGAAGGCATTCAACCCATGCGCAAAAACAAACTTAAAACGCTCGAAAACACTCACAAAGAAGGCACCAACTCCGGCCAAGTTATCATGACGTCCCTAGGTGATAGACGCGCCAATAACCTTGGCGTAACACATCCTATCTGGACCAAGGACTCTAGAAAACTCTGACGCGCTAGAAGTCGAATACTGACAGGGAGACTATACCCACACCCCACACAAAAGGTCGACGAGACACAAGAGGACGACTACCAGGGAAGTCACAGCTTCATCAACCACCCAACCCATTCATCAAGTCTAAACTAGTCAACAGTTACAAATTGTTTTTGACATTGAGTATCCATCGAAATTTAGCAAGTCTAAATTATAATTTAGTCTTTAACTTATCAACTGATTAACAATTAATATAATCCAATCGGCCATTCTACTTTACACCATAGTCATTACTTTCAATCTAAATAACATCACCTTCGAATCAATCGGCATTTCTACAATACAATCAAGCATTAATTTCAATTGAAATAACCTCAATTACGAATCAGTTGGGCAATGTTGCATTATGATTTAATCATTAATTACAATTTAATTTACCAAGATTAATCTATACTTTGGTTAATACTCCTAAACTCATTTAACCATTAATCACCATCTAAAAGGGTAGTTGTAAGTAATCCCCAAAATTACCATCTAACTATCAAATGACAATATATAACTACATTAGCCACATCAATGTAAAATGCTACAATATCACACTTGTAATCAATTAAATTACACATGTTGTCTATCTAAGATATCCGTACCAAAAATAACTAGTTGTCTATAACATTAAGAAGGGAACTATTGACTGTTAACATCGTTGTAGCAATTAACATCGTTGTGGCAATTAATATTAAGAAGGAAATTGTTGTCCTTTGACATTGTTGTAGCAATTAGCCTGGCAATTAACATGGCAGTTACATAGCAATTAATCTGACCAATAACATGGTTGTAGCAATTAATGTTTGGTAATGAAAAGGCCGGGTACACTCAAATTGAAGGAGAATAAGAAGACAATACAAACTGCAGAAGGATCAACTCGTGGTCATTCAACAATCAACGCAGTCAACATTCTAAATAGCAAATTTGTGTCCCTTCAATAGCGAACTTAGTCAAAAAAAAATTGAGCAAATCCGTGGTTATTTACATCAAACTCATTCACATTTAATAGGCAAAACGTGGGCATTTAAACAACAATCTCGGTCTCATTTTAAAATCAAAATCGTGGGCATTTCTACGGCAATCTCAGTCAACTTTTAAAAGCAAAAACGTGGGCATTTGAACAGCAATCTCAGTCAACTTTTAAAAGCAAAAACGTGGGCATTCAATGGCAATCTCTGT